>WTXC01000087.1:0-115438 GCA_022496195.1 Lactifluus subvellereus | reverse complement strand
TCCGCTGGAGGGCCTCTCTTCGCGCATCCAACTCCAGAGGGAAAGGGACGAGGTTCATCGCTCCAACACGTTCCGGTGGGAATAAGGTGACATTCTCATTGTCATGTTCCCCTTTGTCTCCTGGGGGGCGCGATAGAAAGTCTGCGGGTATGTGTTGTTTCCCTGGGATGTGCACCAGGTGATAGTCGTATTCTTGGAGTTCCGGCGACCACCTAGCTTGGCGGCGGTTAAGATTTTGGGGGCGCATGAAGTACTGAAGGTTGCGGTGGTCTGTGCGGATGGTAACCTTGTGGTTACTTCCTGCTAGGTATGCTCTCCAGGTGCGCAAGGCGTCTAACACTGCGAAGGCTTCACGGTCTGCGACGTCCCAGTTACGTTGAGTGGCGTCGAAGGTCTTGGAATGGAACGCGATAGGATGGAGGTGTCCCTGAGTGTCTGTTTGTTGCAGGACCGCTCCCAGGGCATGTTGGGAGGCGTCCGTGTCTACGAAGAACGGTTTGTCGAAGTCTGGTTGGTGTAGGACCGGCGCAGAGGCTACTTTGTGTTTGAGTTCATTAAAGGCTGCCTGGCGTACCTCAGTCCACTCCCAAGGGGTGTCTTTATGCGTGAGTTCATTCATGGGCCGCGCGATCTCGCTGAACCTGGGGATCCAGCGGCGGTAGAAGAGGCAGAACCCGATGAACGCACGGACATCTCTGACATTCCTGGGTACTGGCCACTCCGCTATAGCTTTAACTTTAATGGGGTCCATCCTGAGGCGGTCTTTTTCCAGGATAACGCCCAGGTACTCTACCACTGTCACCTCAAATTGGCATTTCTCCGGGCGTAGGTAGAGATCATGTCGTTGGAGGACTTCGAGAACCTGGGTAGTGATGCGTCGGTGTAGCGCATAATCCAAGGGTGTGTGTACCAGGATATCATCCATGTACACTGTAACGTGTCCCCCTTCGATAAGGTCCTTGAAAATCTGGTTCATCATCGTTTGGAAGGTTGCTGGGGAGTTGGTGAGCCCGAAGAACATAACCATGGGTTCGAATAGTCCTAGGTTCGTCTTGAAGGCTGCCTTCCATTGGTCGCCTTCGCGAATGCGTATGTTGTTATAACCCCAGCGGATGTCCATTTTCGTGAAAAGCGCGTGTCCTCTGACTCTGTCAATGAGTTCTGGGATAAGAGGGAGTGGGTAGCGGTTGCGAGTAGTCACTGCGTTTAGTTTACGGTAGTCGATGACGGGGCGAAGATCTCCATTCTTTTTCTTGACCCAGAACACAGGGAAGGCGTATCTAGAGTCAGAGGGGCGGATAAGTCCTTGGTCTTCGTTCTCTTTGACGAAGGTGCGCATAGCCCTCTGTTCCCTAGGATTGAGCGGGTAGATTTTGCAATCTAGGGTGTCTGGCGCCTCCGGTTTGAGGTCAATGGCGTGATCCCAGGGACGTGATTCAGGAAAGCGTTGGGCCGCTTGTTCGCTGAACACTTTGCGGAAGCGGTGGTAATGTTCTGGGACGATTTGATCCCATGTCCTCCTTTCAGTAGGCTGTGCCTCCTCAGCGATGCGTTGGGAAACCGTGACCTTGTAGAGGCGCATGATCAGTTCGTCTCCTGGTTCTAGGAGGGGCTCTTCAGGGGGGATCTCAACCCGTAGGCCAGAGACATAGGCAGGGGGCGTTGGTCGTAGTAGTGACGTTTCTGGGGTGCGTATGATCACCTTTTGGTTAATAGTCCCCTCTGTCCAGTCTACCTGTGGGTTGGTAGCCGCCAGCCAGGGGTATCCTAGAATGATGTCGTCTCCTCCCAACTCTGCCTCGTAGAAACGGTAAATGTGGCTGTCTTTTCCAGTGACGATTTCGAGGTCAGTGAATCGAGTGATTTCTCCAATACTATTTTTGCTACCATCCGCGTTATGGAGTCGTCTGGGACGTCTGAGTTTGAGCATAGAAAGGTCGTTCCTTTCTGCGAAGCTGGGGCTGATGAAATTCTCTGTTGCACCACTGTCCACGAAGACAGGGAGCTCGGCCTTAAGTTTTGCGGTGTGTAACTGAGCAGGGATACGCAAAGATTTGATTCTTGGTAGATACACATCACGACAGAACATGGCCCGAATACTGGCCGGTGTATTCAGGCGGTTTGAAAACCCTGGGCCTCCCACATCTGTCCCACTTTGTTGAGTTCCTCATCATTTAACGCAACCATTGCTTTTAGGATTGCGTCTGGAGTGGCGAGGGTATTGGAGGTCCCTCCTTCGGCTTCCTCCTGCTGTTCCTCTTGTAGTTGAGCGACTTTGATGGTGTCGCGTTTCTTTCCCTTGCGAGGGCAGTTTCGTGCGAGGTGCCCCTGCCTCTTGCATTCAAAGCAGCGCCCTTCTTTCTGGAGCTGTACCTTCTCTGCATCGGTGATGGCTTTGAGGCGGTCTACCTCCATGGGGACGGGACCCATCTGGCTAGGGCGTAGTGGCTGTTGTCGTCCTTGGTACTGCTGGGTACGCTGTTGGGGTGGTCTCCTTTGGAAAGGGAACGGACGCCGTTGCTGACCTTCTTGAGGGTGCATCTGCTGGCTCAGGATGCTTTGCTCTATCTGCCAGTTGAGGTGGTTAGTGCGGGCTGCGTGCTTCCATTCCCCGAAGGTCATGGGCATGGGTCGCTCTTTGAGGCATGCGTTGAGGAGTCCCCTAGTGAGCCCTTTCCAGAAGTACCAGGCAGTGGCCGGGGTATCAAGGTCGAAGCCTCCTTTGTCAGCTAGTTCCTCGAATTTGACAATGTACGCGTCGACACTCTGTCCTGGTATCATGCGGAGGGTTAAGAGGTCTCGTTGCGCCCTCTGGGTCGCGGCAATATCGTGGAAATCGAGGATGAATCGTTCCCTAAAGGATTCCCAGGGATCGTTGTCCAGGACTTCTCCTCTGGAGATCTGCTGGAGCCACTTGAGGCGTTGGCGCACCCATCCATCCACCTGGGGGCCTTTGACCAAGGTAAGGGCGTGCGAGACACGATTGTCTGCTTGAGCGATGGCGGGTGCGTTCCTGTTTAGATAGTGGTAGTTCTCAAGCTCCAGCATCCATTTTTCTGCGTCATCTCGTATTCCAGTAAAGATGGCAGGGGGTTGTCCTACCAGTTTGGCGTCTGCCCCTTGGGGGTTTGGAGCGTTAAGGTTGAATCCTGGGAGGTCCCATCCGCCTCCTGGCAGGCCTCCTCCTGGCGGGCCTCCTCCTGGTGGGCCTCCTCCTGGCGGGCCTCCTCCTGGCGGGCCTCCTCCTGGCGGACCTCCTCCTGGCGGACCTCCTCCTGGCGGGCCTCCTCCTGGTGGGCCTCCTCCCGGTGGGCCTCCTCCTGGCGGGCCTCCTCCGCCTCTGGGAGGGCCCGTTCTGGGTTCTGCTGGGGCGAAAGGGTTGATCCTAGCAATAGCTGCATATGATGCCCCAGTTCCAAGGGCAAAGCGTGCTGGCGCGATAGTGTGAGTCGTCATAGTCTGTATCGGGACCTGTTCTTCTTCGATAGGACTGGGGTCTCCGATCTCTTGTGATGCTGCTCCGGCGAGAGCTTCCCTGATATCTTTAGTGAATGGGGCGACGTACTCGGGCCCTGTTGGCTCCACTGGTTCGTCTAGTACTGGGAATCTAGTTGCTGCGTCTGCGTAGGCGAAATACTTGTTCGTTTTGTTGTCAAATGCTACTTCGTACCACCGTCCTGCTACGTGGTGTACGGGGTATGCTCCGGCTTTGCTCCTTCCTGGGAGGATGCTAATGAAATAGTGTCCGGTCCAAGGGATCGTTCCTTCGAACCCTGAGTAGATGTCCCCTTCTCGTAGCCAGATGACACGGTTGTCGTCCTTCTTATCGTCCTCCTTGCAAAGGGCGAGTGTGAAGGGCTTGAACTTGGGGTCTACTGGCGACTCCACGATTGTGGTCTGACTGGGAAAGTCTGTTCTAATGTCACGCCCAGACTCTGGGCGTACCTCCACTGGTGTTGGAGGCGGCGGTGGCGACGACGGCGGGGGAGTAGGAGATCTCGGACGTGAGGGTCCTAAGTCCTGATAACGAGCTCTCGCTGGGGAGCTAAGATGGCGTTTGATCTTAAGTCCTTTGACCATACGCTAGTGACACTTGTGGAAGCGACGCGAAGTCTGGCAATAAGCCAGAGGAGCGGTGGTTCACAAGTAAAGGCCTGAAGACGGTTGACTTGTCTGAGATTACAAGAGAACAGACTTAGGGTCTGCTCTAAGGCGATACAACGCGATATAAGTACATCAGGGAGGCGAGTCAGGTCGAGTCATAATGTCCCTAGGACACTAGTAAGCAGACACAGTAAGCTTTGAGTCATCGTACAGTAAGCAGGCCGGCGCGTGAGTCATATTGTACAGTATGAGTCAGTAGGTGCCGAGGCAGCGCATGCGCAGAGGTATGCAAATGTAGCACTAGTGGAATGCGCTCCAGAGGCGAAGCGTGGGAACACCTACTATAATAGGAAGGTAAGCATGATGTAAGCGAAAGCGGCCAAGTCATGGCCCCAAGCAGAGTCTCAGGCCATAGGGGCCTGGCAGTCCATAAACGCGACGCGAGAGGAGTGGGATAGGTGAAAAATAAAGTGTACATGACCCCCTTGTGCGCACTAGGAACAGAGAGGGATCCCAGCACGCACAAACGTGACAGAAGGTGACGCACAAGGAGGCTGGTAACCTCTACAGTGAGAGGAGACTCTTCAGAATGAAGTCGATTGAGAGCAGACTTCAGGTGTGATTCTTCTCGTGTCATCCAGTCCACCAGGCATGAGATCTCCACATTGAGGCGTCTTCTCTCCTCCTCAGCACGCTCGAGCTTCAGGTGGTGTAAAATGGCCTGCCGATTTCGAGTATCAGCCCAAGGCTGCTGACGGATGTCTATGCGACATTCTTGCAACAAATTGAATTCGGCAAGGCTGTCATAGGTTGACATGTCCTTCCAGTCCAACTGGGGGCGATTGAGCGCCTTTGCGGCTTCATTGTACTTACAAAGTGCTGCCTGTATAGCCTTGCACCGCGTTTTGAGCGCTTTGTTAATGTGGATGCGCAGTTTGTATCCTAGATGTGTCGACGTCAGTTACTAGGTAATCACGAATTAGAAAACATACCAGTTCCCAAGAGACCCATCTTGTGGAGCTCAAATAGGTGTGCTACGACAAGACCCTCTAACTTAGAGAGTGCCTTTTGATATGCCCGCGTTGAATGATAATGTGCCGCCGCTTTCCATTCCTGCATGTCAGGAGTCCATTGTGTTGTGATATTATAAGTCAATTCGAATCTGTGAAGGGCGCCTTGGATGCGTTCGAACGTTTCAAACGCATGCTGCCTCATGAGCTTGGCACGCTCTTTCAGCGCTGATCGTTCTGACATCTTCGTGTTGCAGAATTCCACCGCATTATCGTACAACTTTCTAGAACCTGTTAGACAGTCAATGCGTCGTGCAATGAAATGCTATCTTACTTCGATTGTTGGTACGCATTGAGGTGTTCAAATATTCGCATGCGAACTCGTCCTCGGGAGCTTCCTTTTTACGTGACAGAAGATATGCACACTCAGCATTGAGATGTTGGTGATAGGCTGTGTCTTCGATAGCTTGGCCAGACTGAAGTGCGGCAATCGCGATGGGGGCCTCCTGAAGAATCTGACCAACTTGTTTGTAATTCCCATAAAGGAATGCTGCTTGACAAAAGCAATTGTCAGCGTCACGACAGCGATGAGATTACCAAGAACGCACAGAGTTCTGATATTTATCGTCATCGTGCTGTCGGCATAGAGATCAATCGCCTGGTGTCGATGATACTGAGATGCATATCTCGTAATGTTGCGAGTCCATTAAAGGAAGCGAATATCCTCTCTGCGGTCTCAGATCCTCAATCCTGAAACCGCTGGTGAAGAGAGGATGGTAAGACAGCTGACAGATGCGTTTGTGTGCATAGCCGTGAAATGAAGGAACGACGAGGCGAAGGGCTTTTCCTCTTGCCTTTTCCGCGATGAGCTCTTTGCGATAGTCTCTGTGAACGAGCACCCAATGTCATAGCCAAGCCCTGGCCTGTCCTGTAACACCTCAAGCACTTGATTGACAAGCGTGAGTGGATATTTGGCACTGATGACGTAGTTAGCGTCATAACACTATAGACAGAATAGACTTACAGTTCACCACTTGACACCATATCAC
Source organism: Lactifluus subvellereus (assembly GCA_022496195.1). Lineage (NCBI taxonomy): Eukaryota > Fungi > Basidiomycota > Agaricomycetes > Russulales > Russulaceae > Lactifluus > Lactifluus subvellereus. The sequence continues at coordinate 109,275 of WTXC01000087.1, read as the reverse complement.
ATATCCACCAGACAAGGCCATGCCTGCACACAGATAGAAAAATGCCCGTTTCGCGATAGATAGCCCACATCTGTTTCACGTTGTCATTTTGCACGGCCTTCCATCGCTCCGTGCACGGCGTCTGATCTTCATCCCCATCGGCTGGCGTGGCTTCTTGTCCATCTTTGGACCACGCGGGTGATTCCTCCATATAATCTGCACTGCTATTAACCTGTACATCGGTATCAGTATGGCCCCTAGACAGATAACATAGAGCATACAGGTTTCTTCAGTGACCGCATTGGCCTAGGTTTGACATTGTGCTTGAAGCGATCCACAAGTCCTTCCGAGATATAGTAGTCGCTCGAAAATTGCCATGGATCTGTATTGGTGCCTTCCCGCTGGTGAATGCGCTTTAGTGATTGGTTGCCATCGAGCACGCCGATGACAGAAACTTCTAACGGCGTTTCGCCAGGAAGCTTATGATGCTCCTGATTTAGAAAAGGAAAGGAAAAAATGGGACTGAACTACATTACCTCATTCTGACAGCATGGGCATGAGTGTTTGATGCACCAATTAGGTGCTGTCCTGTCCAAAACTTGAATAATACGATCCTCTACGCCGCGTTTGATTTTGAGGTAAACATCGAACGTGTTGGAGAATTGTTGCCAATATGAGTGGTGATAGGTCATCTAAGTGCCAATAATTCAGTCCAAATCCGAGTCACTGTGCCAATATATAACTTACATTGTGATAGTCGCAAATGGAGCGAACCCATGCCTGTATGCTAAGGCGGGGCTGGCGGACGCGCAGCTGACGATAGAGCTCCAGGGTTCGAAGCGATATTGCAAATGAGATCCAAGTTGGTGACGAGCTCAGACACCCTTGTTGCAAGAGATTCACGTTAGGGTATATGCACCCAGGTAACTGTAGAAAAGTACGATCATAAGAGAAGTCTGCTGGTGACAAGTCCTCAGTGTTGTTATGTGTGGATAATCAATGGACCACAAACCATAAACGTCAATATACAAGAGCTGGAATTGATCCGTGGTATCTCCTGTATTCAGATGCGTATACACCGGCTGATTGTCGCATTCATGGTGCTTGAAATCGAGGTATGCCTCAATCAGGGATGGCAGTTGTTCATCCCACCTCGACTGGAGTTGAATGGATCGCATTGACCATGTCTGAGACATAGTATGACTGCGTAAGCTAAAAAATAACAAGTCAATGGGAATCAGTAACGAGTTTAGGCTTGACTTACTGTCCAAGGTACTGCGACAGATGTTCTGTCTCACCGCCCTCACCGGATAGCTGGAGTTCAGTGTCCAGTGGTCCCCCCATGTCGTCGTCAAACCAGCCGCCATCGTCCATACCGCCCGTGGGTCCACCAAGCACCTCATCACCTGCGCCTCCCATCATCTTGTCCAATGCGCGTTGACTTCCACTTGACAAGTCTGAGGAAACTGACCATCAATGTACAAATATAAGAAGATGCGAACATACTTTTATATGCCTCCTTCGTTCGCTGAGCCAGCGCTGCATTGATTTTGTTCTGACTGTTCAGAGTCAGAAGACGGCTTCGACCTTGAGGGAGCAATTCGCTCAAGCCCTGGCTTGTCCTGCCATTCTGACAGCCACGAGGCGCAATAGACATATATACCTTTCCCTTTGGGCCATGGCGCAATTCTGATTTGAACGGTTGGGAGGGTTGAGTAGCTCTGTGAACACTAGAATGGGGCATAGCGAGCGGAGGGAGAGGTTAAACAAAATTTATTCCCAGGAACATAGTTATAAACAAACGCGTCATGTAGGCCAGCAGGCCAAGGTTGGTGCAGGCGGGCTGCATGGCAGTGGTTGAGTGACAAAAAGGAAAGTGGGATCACATGATTCAATGCCGTGGTAGTGGCCGGAGAAGGCGATGTGATTGGGCGTGACCTGCCGCAAAGGTGACAGGGAAGCAGCGCCGAGTGTAGCAAGGAGAGGGACCGTAGCGCCACCGAGCGTGACCGAGAGTGACAATCCCATGGCCAAGCACAACGGTGTTCCGCGGCAGCGATGAAGTGCGGAGCGACGTGGGCGGGGACCGAGTGGTGCCGCCAAACGTGACCAGGCACGAAGATGCTGCGCAGCGGTGGCCGAGTGCAAAGCCAGGCGGGGAGGAGAGCAAAGCCGAGTGGGGCGACAAGGAGAGCGACAATCAGGACAAGGAAGAGTGCAATGCACAGGGAGAAGAAGAGAGCGACAAGCGACGAGTGGGGCGGGGAGGAGAGTGCCGACACCAAGGCGGAGCACCCAGGAAGGCAACACCAAGGGTGGTGCTGTGCGCGAAGTCGAGTGAGGCGGTGCTGTATGGCAACGACGGAGCGGGAGCGAAGCAGGCAGGGGTGAGCGCATCGATGACAGGCGTGGGAGCCAGGAGCAAAGAGGAGCAGATCGTGGGGCAGGCCAAACTAATAAAGAAGCATTGCTACTCCTTTGATTCCTTTGGGAGATACAGCCAGGCCAGCAGGCCTGACAGAGAAGCAGGGGCAGGGGTTCCTGAGGATACTGCACGGCAGCAGCCAAGTGTGAAACCGAGCAAGGCGGTGCTGTGCGGGAACGACGGAGCGGGGAGTGGAGCAGGTGGGAGCGGGGAGCAGCGAGCAAAACAGTGGGGGGCAGCGAGCGAAACAGCGGGCAGTGAGCAGTGGGCAGCAGGCAGCGCAGCGGGCAGCGGGCAGCACAGCGGGCAGCGGGCAGCGCAGCGGGCAGCACAGCGGGCAGCGGGCAGCGGGCAGCGGGCAGCGGGCAGCGGGCAGCGGGCAGCGGGCAGCGGGCAGCGGGCAGCGGGCAGTGGGCAGCGCAGCGGGCAGCGGGCAGCGGGCAGCGGGCAGCGGGCAGCGGGCAGTGCAGCGGGCAGCGGGCAGCGCAGCGGGCAGCGGGCAGCGCAGCGGGCAGTGGGCAGCGCAGCGGGCAGCGGGCAGCGCAGCGGGCAGCAGGCAGCGCAGCGGGCAGCGGGCAGCACAGCGGGCAGCGGGCAGCGCAGCGGGCAGCACAGCGGGCAGCGGGCAGCGCAGCGGGCAGCGCAGCGGGCAGCGCAGTGGGCAGCGCAGCGGGCAGCGCAGCGGGCAGCGCAGCGGGCAGTGCAGCGGGCAGCGCAGCGGGCAGCGCAGCGGGCAGCGCAGCGGGCAGCGCAGCGGGCAGCGCAGCGGGCAGCGCAGCAGGCAGCGCAGCGGGCAGCGGGCAGCGCAGCAGGCAGCGGGCAGCGCAGCAGGCAGCGGGCAGCGCAGCAGGCAGCGGGCAGCGCAGCAGGCAGCGGGCAGCGCAGCGGGCAGCGGGCAGCGCAGCGGGCAGCGGGCAGCGCAGCGGGCAGCGGGCAGCGCAGCGGGCAGCGGGCAGCGGGCAGCGGGCAGCGCAGCGGGCAGTGGGCAGCGCAGCGGGCAGCGGGCAGCGCAGCGGGCAGCGGGCAGCGCAGCGGGCAGCGGGCAGCGCAGCGGGCAGCGGGCAGCGCAGCGGGCAGCGGGCAGCGCAGCGGGCAGCGGGCAGCAGGCAGCGCAGCGGGCAGCGGGCAGCGCAGCGGGCAGCAGGCAGCGCAGTGGGCAGCGCAGTGGGCAGCGGGCAGCGCAGCGGGCAGCGGGCAGCGCAGCGGGCAGCGGGCAGCGCAGCGGGCAGCGGGCAGCGCAGCGGGCAGCAGGCAGCGCAGCGGGCAGCGGGCAGCGCAGCGGGCAGCAGGCAGCGCAGCGGGCAGCGGGCAGTGCAGCGGGCAGCGGGCAGCGCAGCGGGCAGCGGGCAGCGCAGCGGGCAGCGGGCAGCGCAGCGGGCAGCGGGCAGCGCAGCGGGCAGCGGGCAGCGCAGCGGGCAGCGGGCAGCGCAGCGGGCAGCGGGCAGCGCAGCGGGCAGCGGGCAGCGCAGCGGGCAGCGGGCAGCGCAGCGGGCAGCGCAGCGGGCAGCGGGCAGCGCAGCGGGCAGCGGGCAGCGGCGGCAGCGGCAGCGGGCAGCGCAGCGGCAGCGGGCAGCGCAGCGGGCAGCGGGCAGCGCAGCGGGCAGCGGGCAGCGCAGCGGGCAGCGGGCAGCGCAGCGGGCAGCGGGCAGCGCAGCGGGCAGCGGGCAGCGCAGCGGGCAGCGCAGCGGGCAGCGCAGCGGGCAGCGGGCAGCGCAGCGGGCAGCGCAGCGGGCAGCGGGCAGCGCAGCGGGCAGCGGGCAGCACAGCGGGCAGCGGGCAGCAGGCAGCGCAGGCGGGGACAGCAAGCGGCGGGTAGCAGCAGGCGGGAGCAGCAGGCGGCGGGCAGCGGGCAGCGCAGGCGGGGGAGCGGGCAGCAGCAGGCAGGAGCAGCGGGCAGCGGGCGGCGAGCGGCGGGCAGCGGGTGGCAAGCGGCGGGCAGCGGGCGGCGAGCGGCAGGCAGCGGGTGGTGAGTGGCGGGCAGCGGGCGGCGAGCAGCGGGCAGCAGGCAGCGGGCAGTGCAGGCAGGGGAGCGGGCAGCAGCAGGCAGGAGCAGCGGGCAGTGGGCGGCGAGCAGCGGGCAGCGGGCAGCGGGCAGCGCAGGCGGGCAGCGAGCGGCAGGCAGCGGTCAGCGCAGGCGGGGGCAGCGGGCAGCAGGCAGCGCAGGCGGGGGCAGCGCGCGGCGGGCAGCAGCAGGCGGGAGCAGCGAGCAGCGGGCAGCGGGCAGCGCAGGCAGGAGCGACGAGCGGCGGGCAGCACAGGTGGGGGCAGCGAGCGGCAGGCAGCGGGCAGCGCGGGCGGGAGCAGCGAGCGGTGGGCAGCGGGCAGCAGCAGGCAGGAACAGCAAGCGGCGGGCAGCAGGCAGCAGCAGGCGGGAGCAGTGAGCGGTGGCAGGCGGGCAGTGAGTGGCGGGCAGCGCAGGTGGGGGCAGCGGGCGGCGGGCAGTGGGCGGCGGGCAGCAGCAGGCGGGAGCAGTGAGCAGCGGGCAGCAGGCAGCGGGCAGCGGCAGGCAGGAGCGAGGGCATCAATGACGTGGTGAGCAACCCCAAACGAATAAGGAAGTATTGCTACTCACTATTTCATCCCTTTGAGGGACACAGCTGGGCCAGCAGGCTGGCAGAGAAGCAGGGGCGGGGGTTCAAGCACTGGGTGCGCCCGATATCTTCTTTTGGAAGAGGCGCGCCGATGATACGTGGACGAGTGGGCCAGAAGGCTGACAGGGGAAACAACCGAGGGTGGAGAGAGGGGAGAGTTAAGTAAGCGTACTGTAAAGGGAAACCGTTTGGGGCCAGCCCTATAGGCTGACATGGAAGGCCGCATTAAGGGCTACTTAGTTGGGGAGACCCCCCGGGAATCACCGGCTAAGTCGATAGTATTACTTAGAGGTACAGGTGCATTACTCACGATTACGGGCCTCATCACTCTCTGGCTCAATGATATCCCACCATCCGCTTACTTCTCCCCGAGTTATTTACTCACGCGGCTTTCACTCATGCCCCAGCTGGAGAGCCTGGCGATCCGATTTTACTCCCCTCTTCCCAATCGTGATGTTGAAAGACAACTATGGGATACCCCATTCATGACGCACATTACGCTTCCTAGCCTTCGCATAGTTTCGTTCAAGGGTGTCAGCGCTTATCTGGAAGGCCTTCTTGCTCGGACCAGCGCCCCTGTCCTCATCAAGCTCGGAATTGAGCTTTTCAATCAACTTACCTTCACCGTCCCACGTCTCCTGCAGCTCATGGACACATCAGAAATCCCCAGCTCTAGCGTCGTTCGGCTCGCTTTCGACAATGACTTCGCTGAGTTCAAGGCGTTCCCTAAAGGACGGGAGATCCACTACTTCAAGGTGCGGATGATGTGCAGACATCTCGACTGGCAGGTATCATCCGCGGCGCAGTTTCTCGGTGCACTTCATCCCGTACTCTCTGCTGTGAAGCAACTCACGCTCAGGCACATAAAGCACAAGCGATCGTCAGAGTGTCACAACGAGGTCGACCGCACGCTGTGGCGCCAACTTCTCAGACCGTTCAGCAATTTGAAGACTCTTCATGTGCAAGGCGAGCTGGTTGGCAAACTTGCTCGTTCTCTACAAGCTGACGATGGAGAGCCATCGCTGGAGCTCCTTCCTAACCTGAAAGAGGTTGGATATTCTGGGGGAGACGATGCTCGGGACGCATTTACCCCATTCATCGATGAACGCCGGGTAGCAGGACACCCCGTAAACCTGACCATCCTCGATCATTCAGAATTTTCGCGTTAGCTGTGGCTGTATGCCAGGAAATGTGGGGAGCGCTGCAGCGAGCCGCCAGATCGACCGTGATATTTGGAACATAGTATGCCGTTATCTATCTGTTCATCTTACACTAACATTCATACCAATGCTAGTTCTTGTCCTCATCGAGAGCATGAACATCCGAGTTATCAAGGAGATCGCGACACCAATCTTCATGACTATCACCGACCTCTTCGTTTCCATTCCATCTCCACACGCTCTTCCTTAATTTCACGACCTATAATTCTCACTCGCTTCCTCGGTGGTCGCGCCAGTCACACGTACACCTTATCCACTCTCGTTCTTGATTGGAGCAGAATGACATTTCACCCTGATATATGTACATGTACACTACTGCGGTTATTTTGTTTTTCCTTCAGTTGCATCAACGTGCATCTCCTACGTAGCACTTAACGACTGTTGTGGTGTCCGCTGTGTGCAGTAATCAACTCCCGCTGCGTCGCGTCCCACAATCCGGTGGTTTAATGCTGACTAAGACACCTGCTGGCAGGCCTGAGAGATGAGGGCACTTTCACTTTATTTATGCTGCCTCTAAACACAGCACTGTGCTTCGTTCCCAAGACACTCACACCCGCTTTATCCGCTTCCCGCCGCTATACCTCTGCATTGGCAGCTGCTGTGAAGATGGACCGTTCATCGCAACCAGCCAAGCATACCTCGGCGACCCAGCTCGCCCAGCGATTCCACCTTGCAGAGGCCGACCGCTACCGGTTAAAGTACCAACGCATCATCGGCGTGTCCGCCCATATAGACTCTGGAAAGATAACTTGTACCGAACGCATTTTATACTAACACTGGCCGGATACGCGATATCCACGAGGTCCGTGCATTGTCCCCCCTTCCTGTCAACTTTTCTGGCTTTTCGGCGCCGCGGCTGAAATGAGTATATGCGTGGTGCAGGTGAGGAAATGATAATCTCGGCGCTAAGATGGATAGAATGAAGCTTGAGCGGGAGAAGGGTATCACCATTCGGAGCGCGGCAACATTCTGTGACTGGGACGCAAAGTCACCGGCCACGGGCAAACAGAAAAAGTATGCAATCAATATCGTCGACACCCCTGGTGCGTCTGTCGCAACTTTCCTTCAACCTCTGCTCTTCGAGCCCACTGGCACCCTGGTCCGATTTTACACAGGTCATGTAGATTTTACTAGTACGTGCGTTGCGTGTGCTTGATGGCGCAGTTTTAGTGTTATGTGCGGTATCTGGCGTCCAGGTATGTTCTCCTCCAAGGGCCCACGCGTGCATTCAGTCACGGGATTGTCATCATAAAGTCAAACGATTACTGTCGACCACCAAATGCGGCTGTATAGCATTCCTCGGCTATCTTTCATTAACAAAATGGATAGGTGCGTTTGTTTTCCCAACTAGTCCGGTCCTCTTTCGATAGAACGCTTGTAGACCAGGCGCGAACCCATGTCAAGCGATCAACCAGATCAGGACAAAGCTTCATATACCTGCTGCAGCAGTTCAGGCTCCCATGGCGTGGAGGATGAACTGGAGGGTGTCGTTGACCTTGTGAGGTGGAAGACATAGTGTCGAAGTTGTCGAATCGGACGAGATCCCAGTGTCCGTTCTCGATCTCGCCACGAAGAAGCCCACAGAACTTATTCAGCAGCTCGCCGAGGTCGATGACGAAATTGCGGAACTTTTCTTCAACGATGCGCGCCCATCGAATTCGTAACTCGCGGCGGTGATCCGCCGTGCGACCATCTCTCTGAAATTTTCACCCGTCTCCTTGGGCTCTGCGATAAAGAACACAGCTGTGCAGCCACTGCTCGATGGCGTTTGTGCGTACCTTGCGAGCCCTGCAGAGAATGAGGTCGTCGCACATGATACTGCGCAGCCCGCAAGTACTCCTCCAGTTGAGCTTGCTCCAGCTGGGGCAGCGCCGCTCATTGCGCTCGCATTCAAGCCTGAGGAGGGAGGAAAGGTTCGGACAGCTTACATATATGCGGGTGTATCAAGGCAGCTTGAAGAAGAGCCAGTTTATCTTCCATGGGCGCTCGGGTAAGAGGATAAAGGTACCCAAGTTGGTGCGTATGCACAGCGACGAGATGGGGATGCGTTTTTGATGTTGTGTATCTTACAACCAACATGATAATGAAACTTTGAGGTACCTCTAGGATTTCGATGAAATCGGACTCGGCGAGATCTGTGCGATATTTGATGTCGAATGTGCATCAGGAGATACCTTTACCGACGGCACCTCGTCCTATTCGATGGTGCGCAAAGGGTCTTACCTTTGTGAGTCTAATGACATTCCTGAGGCACAGTTGTTTTTAGACCTCTATGTTCGTTCTGGACCCCGTCATTTCTCTCGCGATCAAGCCGATCGGCACAGAGACTCCCAACTTTTCCTGTGCACTCCACCGGTTCCAGAAGGAGGACCCTACGTTTAGGGTACTACACGTGGATCATGAAAGCAAGGAGGTACGTCCTTCCGTAGCCCCCACCCTTTTTTTTGCTTGATTTAATTACGACAGACGATCATCTCTGGCATAGGTGAACTACACCTCGAGATCTATGTTGAGCGGATGAAATGCGAATACGGTGTCGCCGGCACCACCCGCCGCCCCCAGGTTGTGTTCTGCGAGACGGTGACGAGTTTGCATACACCCATAAGAAGCAGACTGGATGTGGACTAGCTTTTGTTTGCCCCACTTTGGCGTCCGACTGTTCGCACCGCCCTTCGACCACTATGCCAGCCCTGGACGGCATAACACTGCTGCCTTCGAGACCCGCGTAGACATGAAAGATGTTCGGTATCGTCTGTGGAATATACTGTACTTGTTCTCCCGTTAATGCTCGATTCTCAGACTCATGGATGGCTTGGTGCGTCCCTCTCCGATGTCGCTCCGAGTTGCATCACATGTCAATCAGAGCTTCACCCACAGATTTAACGTACGTCCTTCTCAATTCTCCAGCTGCACCAGCTTTCTAATACTTCCTCCTTTTCCGCCTGTAGACAAAGACGGGTGAATTCAAGTTAATTTTCTATTTACCCCGAACAAATGCATTACAGCGATACAAACAGAAAGCGGGAAAATCCGGAAAGCAACTTCAGCCAAGTACAAGCGAATGTCTGTATCGAGTACATGGAGATTTCTGAAGATGACGAACGGGAGATCTTTCGGGTGCGCCGTGACCATATCCGACTTGCTTTTGCGCAGTATTCCTACCGTATGTTCTTAGCGTGTACAACTTGGTGTGGAGCCCAATTATGCCGAGAAAATGAAGGCCGAAGACCCTACTCCACGACAGACTCTCGTGCACGAACTCGTCGCAGAGTCTGGGACGCCCCTCCGTGGCTTCAACGACCGGCGTGATGCCACCTTCCGCTGGGTCGCGCAGTCGCTTCAGACAATTCTTGACCCCCGCCCCATCATCAAATGCATGACTACGACCACCTCCCAACAGACGACATGGCTGAAGAACACCGCAGCACTCGACCTGGCGTGGAAGAAGCCTGTGCAACACAAGTACGACCATAGACTGGTCCGTGGTGCATGAGCAGCAGTCGCTGCAGCAGCTCGAGCAGAAGGGGCTGGAGGTGATGGAGGCAGCTGTGGAGGCGGAGATGGTGTCGTTGCCAGTGGAGGGGAGAAAGTAGTAGCTGGCGGTGCTGCGGGTACGTGGTAGATTGATATTGTAAGATAGAGTTTAGTTTAGTGCGATAAGGGAGATAGGGATGAGTTCTGCCACGGTCTGTTATCTAAGTCCCAGCAGTACAACAGATGATGATGATTATTGATTGCGGTGCGGTCTTACTTGAGGATATTCAGAGTCAGGCGTCTCGTGCTAGGATTGCTATTACCGAGTCTCCTGGTTCTGCAGCAACTGACCGTTAAACCCCAATCTCACCATGTTTACTTTGTTCGGAGTACAGCAAGCCCAGTCAAAGGGCGATAAGTTAGCATATGGTAAATGTACAGTACAGTACAATACATCACGAAAAGATAGGAAACCAGTTGACCATTATCCAGAGTCGGCTCTGGCTACCCACCGAAAACCTTCCCGCTGAAAACACGACTGAAAGGGAAGACAAAAACCGGCAGATGCTATCCTGCCAGATCCTGGGCTAGTCCAACAGAAGTAGCAAGATCAGACAATGGGCAAGCCGTGATATCCCTATGGGGGTGAAAGTCCCGGGACGACGGTCTGCGTCGTGGTCGGAGTCGGAAACAGGGCCAGAGTTCCTGTTTCGCCGGCGATAACTTCTGTGGCGTCTGTATTGTTGTGGCGATTGGTCGCGCGTCAGTGAAAGCGGGGACACACGCAGATCCAACCTATGGGACATATACGCACCGCCGACTTGGAATGCCAAGACGGGATCCCAGGTTCCCTTCTGTTGCGACATTGATTGGTTTCCATGGGAAATATGACTGCAGAAATGGGGTGCTGCTTACCGTCACTTCGAGCGAACGTTGTCGGAGGGTCAACTGCAGTACAATTGCGTGTCCACGTTTCCCATCTATTAACAATAAACCGTGAGAATGGCCCCAAGGGAGGGCCGAGGAAGGGGAACGCACGGGAACCACATAGCACCTTGGCACGCATCACAAGCGCTCATCAACGAGTAAACGACCGTATTGCACTTGCACAAGTCAGCCGCATCGCAAGGGAGTAAGGGAGGGATCGTAAACACTTATTTTTCCCACCATGAGTTCGGGGATAAACGAGAAGTCAAGGATTATGTACACCTCCATCATTACATACGGCCTGCAGATATGCCGCGACGGCGCAAGGGTTTGTCCGAGGGAGTTGAACGACTGGAGGTCACCGTTAAAGATGGTCGAATCAATGGCAGGAGATAAGGATGGGACGATAACACACCCAAGACCAAGAGGAGGGACAGTCGGGATACGCGAGTTGAGCGGTCACCGATTGTGAGGGAAGAAGTACTGCTGCAAGGGAGTAAATGGATATCATCCTGTACACAGTAGTGGAGGAGAGATATCCATAAGGATCCGCTTAGACACGATCCTTGGCATTCTACTTATAAAGGGCTAGGGAAGGGACTGGACAATTGGGCGTAACTCTTGCGCTCGTCCGAGCCAGTAAGGCAGTCAGCCAATGCACGGACGCTACTGGAGTACCTCAACGAATTTGTGAGCCTAGTTATTATCACATAATCCTTGCGTCTGAACCTGGGGCTTAGACTACCACGGTGGAGAGAGTGAGGGCGGGCGGCCCGGCGGCCCGAGGGGTCGCGCCCCCAGGACTCGTGAAGGGTGGTTACTCTACGCACATGATCCGCTATATGCACTACTTGTCCCGTGACTTCCAACGGTCTACCACATATACCGCGCAGGCCCTCTAAGTTCATGGATGGCTTGGTGAGTCCCTCTCCGATGTCCTCCGCATCACATGTCAATCATAGATTCACCCCACAGATTTACCATACGTCCTTCTCAATCCGCCAGCTGTACTCGGATTCCTAATACTTCCTCCGGTGCAGCCTGGAGACAAAGACGAGTGAATCAAGGTCAATCAATTCTGTTTACCCCGAATAAATAGTACCGGTACAAACGAAAAGCGGGGAAAGTACGGAAAGCAACTCCCAGCCAAATACAAGCGGATGTTTGCAAACAAGCAAATTGTCTGTATCGAGTATTTGGGGACCTCTGAAGACGACGAGCGGGAGATCTTTCGGGTGCGCCGTAACCATATCTGACTTGCTTTTGCGCAGTATTCATATCCTATATTCTTAGTGTGTACAACTTGGTATAGCGCTCAGTTATGCCGATAAAATGAAGGCAGAAGCCCCTACTCCATGACAGACGCTTGTGCACGAGTTCGTCGCAGGGTTTGGGACGCCCCTCCGCTCTCTCGGCTTCAACGACCGGCGTGACGCCGCCTTCCGCTGGGTCGCGTAGTCGCTTCCGACAATTCTTGACCCCCGTCCCATCATCAAATCCACGACTACGACCACCTCCCAACAGACGACGTGGCTGAAGAACACCGCACCACTCGACCCGGCGTGGAAGAAGCGTGTGCGACACACGTACAAGTTACTCATCGATACGCTCAAAGCATATCCGGTCCCGCGGTCCTGCAACCATAGCGCCGATAGACCTCGTGATGATGGTTTTGCTCGTGTTCGAATTCCAGGACAAGCTGTCGGCGTCACGGTTTGCGGATGCGTTGCGCGCGCCACGCATGTCGGCACGCAAGGAGACAAAAGATTTGATGTGGAAGTCAGAAACACATGGGCTATTACGTCGTTCTTTTGGATCATCTGGAGAAGTTGGGTGAGGCAGTTCTGGGATTGAGCAGCGCGCAGGATGCGCAGGTCCTAATGGACGTCGACCCACCTGCGAAGCGTCAGAGGACTGACGGTGCGTACCCATACACTTTGAGGGCGGATGAGAATGCTCACATTCCAAAGCGGACGGTAAGTCCCCCCGAATAGATACTAATTAGCTTCTCTCTCAAGAACTCACAATCACAACCACAGCCGCAGCCAGTCACGCCTATCCCAACTTCCGACGCCCGCCTAGTGGTATAGTCCCGTCATCGCCCTCCTCCGCCCCCACACCAGCACTAGCACCTCCTACCGCAGACATGTACACCGTGACAATTCCCCGGTCTTCGTCCGCGTCTTCCCCGCACTTCTGCATATCCTATTCCTCAATTAAGCTGGCCGCACTGGACTACATGTTCAGCAGGTTCGCTGCCCAGTCACATTCGATAATTGATTGCCTTGCGGGGACCCGTGCACCTAAGGCTGCCATACAGGGTGCACAGCAGCAGTTGTATGGATCACATCCACTGCCGTCCCGACTGGCGCAAGCGGAGGTGCCCCCGGCCAACTGCGAGTACGACCACAGACTGGTCAGTGATGCCCATGAGTAGCAGTGGCGGCAGCAGTGAGAGCGGGAGGGTGGAGGTCATAGGGGCAACTGTAGGGAGGCGGAGGCGGAGTCGTTGCCAATGGAGGTGAGAAAGTAGTAGCTGGCGGTGCTGCGGGTACGTGGTTGATAACAGATCGTGGCCGAACTCATCCCTATCCCCCCTATGACACTGAACTAAACTCCTTTCTGTATCCTAAATATCGATTTAAGTCCGAGTACAAACAGATGATTTTGATGGCGATGTGGTCTCTTGTCTGAGGGTAACCAGAGTCGGGCGTCTCGTATGCTATTAATACCAAGTCTCCTGGTTCTGCAGCAATTCGCCATTAAACCCCAATCTCATCATGTTTACGTCGTAGTGCAGCAAGCACAGTCATTCGTACGCCTAATGATACGTGAACAGAGGAGGCCTCGGTTCCGGATGAGGAAGATAGGCGCTCAGCTCAACATCGTCATCCCATCCCACGGGCATGGGGCTTCCATGAGGCCTACTGGCTTCAATCTTCAACCACACCCTCGTCGTCATTCACTTCCCTGACATGTCCGATTATCTGTCTACCATCACTTATCTCCCCCCGATCGAGGAGTTCGGCCAACATGCACCAGGTCGTGAGTCGCAAAGTTCCCCATCCCTGTTCTGTTCATTGTGACCAATTGGCGAATCAATACTAGATTCAATAGAGCCCACCAAGAAGATACCACACTCACCTATCCATACCCTCAACGATGACGTGCTTCTCAACATATTCTATCTCTATCGACTAGACGTCCCGGATGAATATCATGGGTCTGGCGAACCCAACACTAATTGGCGCGGCCAACGTTGGTGGTACAAGTTGGCGCAGGTTTGTCGGCGGTGGCGGTATCTCATACTTGCATCGCCATCACGGCTAGGTCTTCATCTTCTATGCACCAATCATGTGCCTATAGCAAACATGCTGGCACATTCACCACCCCTTCCACTCACCATCTATTATTCGTTTGAGAACCATGACTATAATGGGTACCCTGGCTCTCGCGAGGCGATTAGGAAAGATGAAGAGGGTATTTTGCTCGCGCTCAGGCACAGTGATCGTGTGCATCATATTTTCCTTCATTTACCAGCCCCGAAATTGCGGAAGATCATCAAAACTATGGATGAGCAGTTCCAATTCCCAATCCTGGAACGCTTATATATCTGGTCTCGGATCGAAGACGATACAAGCTTGGTCCTTCCCCTTCCCAGAACATTTCAAGCACCGCATTTACGCCAACTTGATCTGCGGCGCGCTGCCCTTCCGATTGGATCTCCATTACTCACGAGCACAGTGGGCCTCGTCACTCTCGAGCTTGACGATATCCCGTTATCCGCCCACTTCCCCCCAAATAATTTACTCACGTGGCTTTCACTCATGCCCCAGCTGGAGTTGCTGGGGATCCGATTCCACTCCCCTCTCCTCAACCATGATGTTGCAAGACAACTATTGGATACCCCGATCATGACGCACATCGCGCTTCCTAACCTTCGCCGGTTTATATTCACGGGTGTCAGTGCTTACTTGGACGACCTTCTCGCTCGGATCAGCGCCCCTGTCCTCAGCACGCTCTCGATTGTGCTTTTCCATCAGCTCGCTTTCACCGTCTCACATCTCTCACAGTTCATGGGCACATCAGAAAAAATCCTCAAATTTAGTGCTGTCCTGCTCGATTTCAATTTCGATTCCTTTGGTTTACGGTTCAACCAACCTGGGAAAGGGGACAACGCCACAATGTGGATCATCAAATCCAGACACCTCGACCAGCAGGTAGCATCCGCCGTCCAGGTTCTCACTGCACTTCAGCCGGTTCTCTCTGTCGTGGAGCAACTCATACTCGGGCACCTGTACAGACAATCGTCAGAGGGGCACAACGAGGTCGACCGCACATTGTGGCGCCAACTTCTCAGACCGTTCAACAATTTGAAGACTCTTTACGTGCAAGGCGAGCTCGAGCGCTTTGGCAAACTTGCTCGTTCTCTACAAACTGACGATGGAGAGCCACCGCTGGAGCTCCTTCCTAACTTGAAGGAGGTTGTATATTCTGGAGGATGCGATGCTCGGGCATTTACCCCATTCATCGATGAACGGCAGGTAGCAGGACACCCTGTGAACTTGACCATGGTCGATCGTTCAGTCTTCACTTATATGTAACAGTGAGCCAGGGAATGTGGGGAGCGTTGCAACGAGCAGCCAGACTGACCCTGATACTAATATTCGGAACATGGTATGCCTTTAGTACGACACCGATTATCATGGCTATCACATACCTCTTCGTTTCCATCTCCACACGCTCTTCCTTTATATAAATTTCACCCGCTTTCTTGGTGATCGCGCAAGTCACGCGTACATCTCATCACTCTTGTTCTCGATTGAGGCAGAATGACATTATGTATATACATGTACACTACCGCCTTGATCAACTGGCCGCCTCCTTACACAGCCGCCTACGTAGCACTTGATTATCGAAATTGTCCCACAATCCCGTGATCCGCTGACTAAGACACATGCTGCAAGAGCCGTCACTTTATTTATGCCGCCAGTACTGTGCTTCGTTCGCAAGACACTCGCACACACTTTCTTCGCTTCCCACCGCCATGTCTCTGTACTGGCAGCTGCTGTGAATGTGAACCCTTCGCCACAACCAGCCAAACATACACCGGCGCCCTCGCTTGCCCAGCGATTCCAACTCACAGAGGCCGACCGCCTCCGGTTAAAGTACCATATAGATTCCGGAAATACAACCCTCACAGAACGCATCTTGTACTACTTGGCCGGATACGCGATATCCACGAAGTCCGTGCTTCATCACTCCTTCGGCTTTTCGGCCCCGCGGCTGAAATGAGTATATGGGTGGTGCAGGTGAGAGGGAAGGATAATGCTGGCGCCAGGATGGATAGTATGGAGCTTGAGGTATCACGATCCAGAGCGCGGCAACGTTCTGTGACTGGGACGCAAAGTCACCGGCCACGGGCGAACAGGAAAAGTATGCGATCAATATCATCGACACCCCTGGTGTGTCTGTCCCCACTTTCCTTTGACCTCTGCTCTTCGAGCCCACCCTGGTCCGACTTTACACACAGGTCATGTAGATTTTACTATAGAAGTCGAGCGTGCGTTGGGTGTGCTTGATGGTGTAGTTTTGGTGTTATGTGCGGTATCTGGTGTCCAGGTATGTTTTCCTGCAAGGGCCCACGTGTGCATTCAGTCACGAGATTGCCATCATAGAGTCAACGATTACTGTCGACCGACAAATGCGGGGGTATAACGTTCCTCGGCTATCTTTCATTACCAAGATGGACAGGTACGTTTGTTTTCCCAGCAAGTCCGGTCCTCGTATACCGGCTGCTGCAGTTCAGGTTCCCTTTGGTGTGGAGGATCAACTGGAGGGTGTCGTTGACCTTGTGAGATGGAAGGCTATCTATAACAAGGGTACAAAAGGGTGAGCACCATCCTTGCCCACTGAAACGTTCAACCCATGCGATCATCCTACATAATGTCGAAGTTCGTTGAGTCCGACGAGATCCCACCGTCCGTTCTTGGGACTGCCACCAGGGAACGCAGAGAATGCATCGAGCAGCTCGCCGAAGTGATAACGACATTACCGAACTTTTCTTGAGCAATGCGCTACCATCGAATGCATAACCCGCGGCGGGCATCCTGCATGCAACTGTCTCTCCGAAAGTCTCACACGTTGTCCTGGCCTCCACGATAAAGAACACAACCACGCAGCCACCGCTCGATGGTTTTGTGCGTGCCTTGCGAGCCCTGCAGCGCGCGAGGTGGTCGCACACGATACTGGGCAGCCTGTGAGTGTGCCGCCAGTTGAGGAAGTCCCTGCGGCGGCGGTGCCATTCGTTGCCCTCGCATTTAAGCTTGAGGAGGGAACACTCGGGCAACTTACTTACGTGCGGGCGTATCAAGGCAGCTTGAAGAAGGCCAGTTTATCTTCCACGGGCACTTAGGTAAGAGTATCAAGGTGCCCAAGTTGGTGCGTATGTATAGCAACAAGATAGACGTGCGTCTTCGATGGCGTATAGCTTGAAACCCGGACATGATAATGAGACCCTGAGGTACTTCTAGGATATTGGCGAAATTAGCCCCAGCGAGATCTGTGCCATCTTTGGCGTCAGGTGTCTGGAGACCACTTTACCGACAGCACCTCTACCTATTCACTGGTGCGCGAGCTGTTCTGCCTTTATAAATATAATGATATTCCTGAGGCACAATTATTTGTAGACCTCGATGTTCGTTCCGGACCTCGTCATTTCTCTCGCGATCAAACCCATTGGTGCAGAGACTCCCAACTTTTACCGTGCGCTCAACCACTCTTAGAGGGAGGGCCCTACGTTCAGGGTACACGTGGATCATGAATGCAAGGAGGTACCTCTATTCCGTAAACCTCCCTTTCTGCCGATTTGTGCACATACGACAGACGATCATCTCAGGCATAGGTGAACTACACTTCGAGATCGAGGTTGTGCGAATGAAGTGTGGGTATGGAGTCGCCTGCACTATCTTCCGTCCGCAGATAGCGCTCCGCGAGACTGACGGAGCATACGGAGTTTGCATACAAGCCTAAGAAGCAGGGCCATTATGGGGATGTACGTGCGCATCATGGGACAAACTGAGCCGATGTCGATAGACGCCCAGTGCGGGAAGGACACCGCAATATTCTACTGTCCTAACAAGGTTGTATTTTATGCAGGAGTCAATGCTATTATTCAATGGCAGGTTACCGTTTCTCTGATCATCGGATACTATGAGTCACCTTATGAGATATCATGTTCATCCCTACATTTCCGAGTCACCCGGTCTCTGCTCTACCCCTCAGGAGTATGAGGGGCAGAGTATACTCATAAGTTGTTATCATCGTTCGGATTAGGTACCCATCAAGATGGCAGTGGAATGTGAGAGATCGGCACTTCAATCCTGCGGGCACGCGACTGGAATACTCCCATTGCTGCATTACTTGGGCAGAACTGGAGCGGATTGGCTCCATTTGAGATTCTACAACCTGCTTATTATCTTTGATGACCTCTCTCCCGTCTGCTGCGTTCAATTCTCGCGTCTCGCGAGCGTCCGTATGTGAAAGTCGGTGAGATAAAACCATCCCACCCTCTTTACCTCGACCTGATATATGATCTGCAGTTAGCTCTCGTTATAGTACAAGTGGACCTTTGCAAATTCACCGAAACCGCCGAGGATGACATGCGGGGGGTTTTACGAGTGGGCTCTGACCGTCCCCACTGGCAACTCAATTTTGTGCGGCGTTCTCACCGCTTATGCTTAGAGCGTACAATACTGAGAAACGAGGCATATTCCCGGTAGACACTGCCAATCTTTTGTGCACGAGCTCTTCGCAAGGTTTGCAGCTTCAACGACCAGTACGACGCCGCCTTTCGCTGGACAACGGACAGGGTAGCTCGAGAATGTCGTGTCGCTCCACTCGGATGGGGGAGCCGCGTACAGTGAGTGAGCTTACAAGCTACATCCTCGACTGACCCGTATCGCATCTCAACTGCCTCAAGGTGTCCCAGTTCAGGGAGGATAGAGCTTCCTGACATCGTAATGATGGACCTGCTCGTGTTTCGGTCCCAGGACAAAACTGTCGGCGTCACTGTTCGCGGATACTTTGCGCGTGCTATCCATGGGCGTATACAGCAAGACACGGAGTTAAGGAGCAAGTCAGAACACATAGGGTACTATATCCAGGTCACCATGGAGGTGAACCTACCTGGGAAGCAGCAGAGGACAGGTGGTGGGTGCCACTTATCTTTCACGGCGGATGAGAGTACTCACATTCCGTGAATAGATGGTTCAAACCGCTCCGCCGACTATCTCACCCCCAGCCCCCACCGCTACCAGCGCGGGCGGAAAGTCCCCCGAGCGGACACTGATTAGCTTCTCTCTCAAGAACTCGCAATCGTAACCACAGCCGCAGCCACCCCAATCCCGACCTCCGGCGCCACGGTTGATGGTGATAGTCCCGCAATCGCCCTCCTCCGCCTCCACACGAGCACCAGCACCTCCTGCCGCACACATGTCCATAACTCCCCAGTCCTGGTCCGCGCCCTCTCAGCACTTCCGCATCCCACCCCTCGATGAAACTGACCGCACTGTACTCCATGTTCGGCAGGTTCACTGCCCAGCCACCTTCGAGAATTGACCGGCTTGTGGTGGTCCATGCGGCTAAAGCTGCTGTACAGGGTGGACAGCAGCAGCAACAGCTGTATGGATCACAACCGCTGCCGCGCTAACCGGCGCAAACGCAGGTGCCCTTCCCAATGGGAGGCGAATACCAGCGTGGACCGGCCAGCGGCGCCCATGAGCATCGATGGCAGCAGCAGCTCTGGCGGACGGGGTGGAGGTCCTAGCGGTAGTGGCACTAGCGGCGGAGGCGATGCCTGAGGTCGAAGTGGGAGCTGGTGGTGCTAGGTACGTGGTAGATAGATATGTTTCATGGGGGGGACAGGGACGAGTTCAGCCACGGTTTTTACTCATACCCCAATGCAGATGATGATGAATGTGATCGCGGTGTGATCGTGCGTGTTTGCTTGTTGTACGCATGAGCGTATTCAGGGCGTCTCGTACTTGCGCCACTACCAAGTCTCCTGGAGATACAGCAACTCACCGTTGACCTCCAACTTGATTACGTTGACTTGTCCGTAGTACAGAATGTACAGTCAAAGACGCTTTATTTTGATCTTGTAATGTACATTTTGCCCGTAGGCCCAATGATTCTGTGAGCGAGGCTAACAGGAAAATAGACGCCTCGTAGGCGCCATCGACCCTTTCTAGGCTAAGCTCAACACCGCCATCCACATGGGCATGAGGCCTCCACGAGGCCTATGCGGTTCAAACTTCAACCACATCCTCGTCGTCACTCACTCTCCTGACATGCCCGATTGCTTATCTTCCAATATCTGTCTTCCCCTTGTTGGAAGGCTTGGTCAACGCGCACCAGGTCATGAGTCCCAAAGCTCCGTATCCCTGTTCTGTTCATTGTGACCAACTGGCGAATCAACAGAGCCCACAAGGAAAATACCACACTCACCTATCCATAGCCTGAACGATGATGTGCTTCTCAACATATTCCATCTCTATCAACTAGACGTCTCGAATGTATATGATGAGGATGGCGATCCCAACTTTGAATGGGACTACCAACGTTGGTGGTACAAGTTGGCGCAGGTTTGCCAATGGTGGCGGTATCTCATACTTGCATCACCATCACATCTAGACCTTCATCTTCTATGCACCCATGGTGTGCCTATAGCGGACATGCTGGCACATTCGCCACCCCTGCCACTCACCATCAATTATCGCGAGACGACTGAGGAAGATGAAAAGGATATTTTGCTCGCACTCAGGCACAGTGATCGTGTGCATTATATTCGTCTTAATTTATCAACCCCGAAATTGCGGAAAATCATCACAACTATGGATGAGCAATTCCCAATTCTGGAACGCATGTATATCCGACCTTGGATCGATGGAAGCTTGGTACTTCCCAGAACATTTCAAGCACCGCATTTACGCCACCTCTTTCTGCGGTCCGCTGCCCTTCCGATTGGATCTCCATTACTCACGACTACTGTGGGCTTCGTCACTCTCAGGCTTGAAGATATCCCCTCATCCGCCTACTTCTCCCCAAGCTATTTACTCACCCGGCTTTCACTCATGCCCCAGCTGGCGTTTTTGTCTATCCGATTCCGTTCCCCTCTTCCCACCGGCGATGTTGAGAGTCAAATGTTCGATATCCCAATCATGACGCCCATCACCCTTCCCAATCTTCACCGGTTTTCATTCCAGGGTGTCAGTACTTACCTGGAAGGCCTTCTTGCTCGGATCAGCGCCCCTGCCCTCATTTATCTTGACATCGTGCTTCTCACTTTCGTCGTCCCACGTGTGTTGCAATTCGTAGGCACCTCAGAAACACTCCACCTTACTGCTGTTCGGCTCAATTTGGGGGACCACGAATTTATTTTGAGAAGCGACGAAAGCATGGTCCCCTTCTGCTTGAAAGTTCAATGCATAGACTTTGACCGGCAGGTATCGTCCACAGTACAGAGTCTCGCTGCACTTCAGCCGGTTCTCTCTGGTGTGGAGCGACTCGTTCTCAGCCACGGGTGGCGCTGTCAATCGTGGCACAACTTGGTCGACCGCACATTGTGGCGCGAACTCCTCAGACCGTTCGGCAATTTGAAGACTCTTCATGTGCATGACTCTTTCGTTGGCAAACTTGCTCGTTCTCTACAAACTGACGATGGAGAGCCACCACTGGAGCTCCTTCCTAAGCTGGAAGAGGTTGGATATTCTGGAGGAGACGATGCTCGGGACGCATTTACCCCATTCATCGATGAACGACAGATAGCAGGCCACCCTGTGAACCTGACCATGGTCGATATTTCAGAATTTTGGCGCTGGATGCCGCCTTAAGCCAGAAAATGTGGAGAGCGCTGCAGCGAGCGGCCAAATCGACCGTGATATTTGGAACATAGTATGTCGTTATCCATCTATTCGTCTCCCATTGACACCCATACCAATGCCAGTTCTTGTCCTCATCGAGAGCATGAACATCCGGGTTATCGAGGATATCGCGACACCAATCTTCATGGCTATTATCCACCTCTTCGTTTCCATTCCATCTCTGCACGCTTTTCCTTGATTTCACGAATAATAATTTTCACCCGCTTCCTCGGTGATCGCGCAAGTCACACGTACATCTTATCCACTCTCGTTCTTGATTGAGGCAGAATGACATTTCATATGTACATATACACTACCGCAGCTATTTTTTTTTTCCTTGCATCAACTTGCGCCTCCTACGTAGCACTTACAGTAATGGCTTCTGTACAGTAATCAAGTCCACGCTGCGTGAAGTATGACATTATCGAAATTGTCCCACAATCCGGTGATCCGTTGACCAAGACTCATGCTGGCAGGCCTGCAGTAAGACGAGGGCACTCTCACTTTATTTATGCAGCCTCTACACACAACACTGTGCTTCGTTTGCAAGACACTCACACTCCCTTTCTCTGCTTCCTGCCGCCATGCCTCTGCACTGGCAGCTGCTGTGAATGTGGAACCTTCACCGCAACCAGCCAACCATACCTCGGCGACCCCGCTCGCCCAGCGATTCCACCTCACAGAGGCCGACCGCCACCGGTTAAAGTACCAACGCAACATTGGCGTATCCGCCCATATAGACTCGGGAAAGGCAACCCCCACAGAACGCATTTTATACTACACTGGCCGGATACGCGATATCCACGAGGTCCTTGCTTCGTCCCTCCTTCCCAACTTTTCTGGCTTTTCGGCCCCCCGGCGAAGACGATTATATGCGTGGTGCAGGTGAGAGAAAAGGGTAATGTCGGGGCAAAGATGGATAGTATGGAGCTTGGGTGGGAGAAAGGAATCACGATCCAGAGCGCGGCAACGTTCTGTGACTGGGACGCAAACTTGAAGTCACCGGCCACGGGCGAACAGGAAAAGTATGCGATCAATATCATCGACACCCCTGGTGCGTCTGTCGTCACTTTCCTTCGACCCCTGCTCTAACAGCTCATCCTGGTCCGACTGAACACAGGTCATGTAGATTTTACTATAGAAGTCGAGCGTGCATTGCGTGTGCTTGATGGCGCAGTTTTGGTGTTATGGCATGTGTTCTCTTGCAAGGGCCCACGTGTGCATCCACTGGCAGTCACGGGATTGTCATAGAGTCAAACGATTACCGTCGACCGGCAAATGCGGCGGTATAACGTTCCTCGGTTATCTTTCATCGACAAGATGGATAGGTACGTTTGTTTTCCCAACTAGTCTGGTCCTCTTTCTATAGAACGCTTGTAGACCAGGCGCGAACCCATAGCGAGTAGTAATCAACCAGATCAGGACAAAGCTTCGTATACCGTTCAGGTTCCTATTGGCGTGAAGGATCAACTGAAGGGTGTCGTTGACCTTGCGAGGTGGAAGGCTATCTATAACAAGGGTACGAAAGGATGAGCATCCTCGTTTCCCACTGAAAGGTTCCACCCATGCGATCATGACATAGTGTCGAAGTTCTCGAATCGGACGAGATCCCAGCGTCCGTTCTCGAGCTCGCCATGAAGAAACGCACAGAGCTTATTCAGCAGCTCGCCGAGGTCGATGACGAAATTGCAGAACTTTTCTTGAATGATGCGCGCCCATCGAATTCGCAACTCGCCGCGGCGATCCGCCGTGCGACCGTCTCTCTGAAATTCTCACCCGTCTTCTTGGGCTCTGCGATAAAGAACACAGCTGTGCAGCCACTGCTCGATGGCGTTTGTGCGTACCTTGCGAGCCCTGCAGAGATCGTCGCACATGATACCGCGCAGCCCTCGAGTGCGCCTCCAGTTGAGGTTGTTCCAGCTGCGGCAGCGCCGCTCGTTGCGCTTGCATTCAGGCTTGAGGAAGGAAGGTTCGGGCAGCTCACGTATATGCAAGTGTATCAAGGTAGCTTGAAGAAGGGCCAGTTTATCTTCCATAGGCGCTCGGGTAAGAGGGTAAAGGTAGCCAAGTAACCCTCTCCTTCTGGCTGAGGCTGAATTGGCCAGAACTGGAGCGGATTGGCTCCATTTGGAATTCTACACTTTGCTTATTATTGACATCTCTCCCGTCTGCTGCGTCCAACTCTCGCGTCTCGCGAGCGTCCGTATGTGAAAGTCGGTGAGATAAAACCATCCCACCCTCTTTACCTCGGCCTGATGTATGATCTGCAGTTAGCTCTCGTTAATGGACCTTTGCAAATTCACCGAAACCGCCGAGGATGACATGCGGGGGTTTTACGGGTGCGCTCTGATTGTCCCCAGACTCAATTTTGTGCGGCGTTCTCACCGCTCATTCTTAGAGCGTACAATACTGAGAAACGAGGCATATTCCCAGTAGAGACTGCCAATCTTTCGTGCACGGGCTCTTCGCAAGGCCTGCAGCTTCAACGACCAGTACGACGCCGCCTTTCGCTGGATCGCGCAGTCTATCGGGACAATTCTTGGCCGACGTCCATCGTTGAGCGCACGGCATCACCACTACCTCACAACGGACAGGGTAGCTCAAGAATGTCGTGTCGCTCCACTCGGATGGGGGAGCTACGTACAGTGAGTGGGTTTACAAGCTACATCCTCGACCGACCCGTATCGCATCTCAACTGCTTCAAGGTGTTCCATTTCATGGAGGATAGAACTTCCTAACCTCGTAATGATGGACCTGCTCGTGTTTCAGTCCCAGGACAAAACTGCCGGCGTCACTGTTCGCGGATACTTGCGCGCGCTATCCATGGGCGCATACAGCAAGACACGGAGTTAAGGAGCAAGTCAGAACACATAGGCTACTATATCCAGGCCACCATGGAGGTGAACCTACCTGGGAAGCAGCAGAGGACGTGCGTGCCACTTATCTCTCACAATAGATAATTCAAACCGCTCCGCCGACTATCTCAGCCCCAGCCCCCACCGCTACCAGCGCGGGCGGAAAGTCCCCCGAACGGACACTGATTAGCTTCTCTCTCAAGAACTCGCAATCGTAACCACAGCCGCAGCCACACCAACCCCGACCTCCGGCGCCACCCTTGATGGTGACAGTCCTGCCATCGCCCTCCTCCGCCTCCACATCAGCACCAGCACCTCTTGCCGCACACATGTCCACAACTCCCCAGTCCTGGTCCGCGCCCTCTCAACACTTTCACATCCCACCCCTCGATGAAACTGGTCGCATTGTACTCCATGTTAAGCGGGTTCACTGCCCAGCGACCTTCGAGAATTGACCGGCTCGGTGGACAGTAGCAGCAGCAGTTGTATGGATCACATCCGCTGCCGCGCTGACCGGCGCAAACGCAGGTGTCCTTCCCAACTGCGAATACGAACGTGGACCGGCCAGCGACGCCCATGAGCATCGGTGGCAGCAGCAGCTCTGGCGGACGGGGCGGAGCGGTAGCGGCGGAGGCGGTGCCCGGGGCAGAAGTAGGAGCTAGTGGTGCTGAGTACGTAGTAGATAGATATGTTTCATAGGGGGGACAGGGATGAGTTCAGCCACGGTTTTTACTCATATACCAGTGCAGACGATGATGGTCGTACGTGTTTGCTTGTTGTACGCATGAGCGTATTCAGAGCGTCTCGTACTTGCACTGCTACTACCAAGTCTCCTGGATATACAGCAACTCAACTGTGATCCCCAACTCGACCATGTTGACTTGTCAGTACATAATGTACAGTCAAAGACGCTTTATTTTGGTCTTGTAATGTACATTTTGCCCGTAGGCCCAATGGTTCTGTGAGCAGGAGGCTAACACGACGGGCAGGAATGGATAAGCAGAGTCCGCTTAGGGATCAATTAATGTCCAATAATTCGAGTCTGTTAATCAGACTACAAATCTTAAATAAAAATAGTCTGCTAATTTACTGGGTGAATTGTTTAGCCGATATATCAATTCATTCCACCGGCTAAACTATTCACCCAGTAAATTAGCAGACTATATTTATTTAAAATTTGCAGTCTGATTAACGGACTTGACTTAGTCATCAGTTTATTGGACATAAGCGGACTCTGCTTATCCATTCCTGCCCGTCGTATAACAGGAAGATAGACGCCTCGTAGGCGCCATCGACCCTTTCTAGGCTAAGCTCAACACCGCCATATCATGGGTATGAGGCCTCAATGAGGCCTATCCGCTTCAAACTTCAACCACATCCTCGTCGTCACTCACTCTCCTGACATGCCCGGTTGCTCGTCTTCCATTATCTGTCTTCCCCTTGTTGGAAGACTTGGCCGATGCGCGCCAGGTCGTGAGTCGTAAAGTTCCCTATCCCTGTTCTGTTCATTGTGACCAACTGGCGAATCAATAGAGCCCACCAGGAAGATACCACACTCACCCATCCATACCCTCAACGGTTATGTGCTTCTCAACATATTCTATCTCTATCGACTAGACATCCCGGATGAATATCATGAGGATGGCAGACCCAACTGGCATTGGGGCGGTCAATGCCAACGTTGGTGGTACAAGTTGGCGCAGGTTTGCCGACTGTGGCGGCATCTCATACTTGCATCGCCATCACGGCTAGATCTTCATCCTCTATGCACCAATGGTGTGCCTATATCGAACATGCTGGCACATTCGCCACCCTTGCCACTCACCATCTATTATGACGAACGGGATCGCGAGACGACTGAGGAAGATGGAGAGGGTCTTTTACTCGCGCTTAGGCACAGTGATCGTGTGCATTATATTTCCCTTCATTTACCATCTCCGAAATTGCGGAAGATCATCATGACTATGGATGAGCAGTTCCCAAACCTGGAACGCTTGTGTATCTATTCTGGGACCGAAGAGGATAACTTGAGAAACCCAGAACATTTCAAGCACCGCATTTACGCCACCTCGGACTGTGGCATGGCACATTGCCCTTCCGATTGGATCTCCATCACTCACGACTACCGTCGGCCTCGTCTCTCTCCTTCTTGGAGATATCCCGCCATCCGCCTACTTCCCCTCAAGTTCTTTACTCACCTGGCTTTCGCTCATGCCTCAGCTGGAGATTCTGGTGATCCGATTCTACTCCCCTCTTCCCAACCGTGATGTTGAGAGACAACTATTGGATACCCCGATCGTGACGCACATCACGCTTCCTAACCTTCGCGTGTTTTCATTCAAGGGTGTCAGTGCTTACCTGGAAGGCCTTCTTGCTCGGATCAGCGCCCCTGTCCTCAGCCTCCAAATTGAGCTTTTCAATCAGGTCACTTTTACCGTCCCACGTCTCTTGCAGTTCATGGGCACATCAGAAACCCTCAGTTTTAGCACCGTTCAGCTCGCTTTTGACAACGATTTCGCTCAGTTAGTGGCGTTCACACTTCGAGGACAGTGGTTCTACCCCTTCAGGCTGCAGATCATGTGCAGACACCTCGACTGGCAGGTATCATCCGCAACGCAGATTCTCGACGCACTTCAGTCAGTACTCTCTGTTGTGGAACAAGTCACGCTTAGCCACACCGTGCATGATCAATCGTCAGAGTGGCACAACGAGGTCGACCGCACACTGTGGCGCCAACTCCTCAGACCGTTCAGCGATTTGAAGACTCTTCATGTGCAAAATGAGCTCGTTGGAAAACTTGCTCGTTCTCTACGAAGTGACGATGGAGAGCCACCGCTGGAGCTCCTTCCTGACCTGAACGAGGTTGGATATTCTGGAGGAGACGATGCTCGGGACGCATTTACTCCATTCATCGATGAACGGCAGGTAGCAGGACACCCTGTGAACCTGACCATGGTCGATCATTCAGTGTTTTTACGGTTGTGAGTGAGGGAATGTGTGGAGCGCTGCAGCAAGCAGCCACTGGCAGACCAACCCTGATATTCGGAACATGGTATGCCTTTATTCATGTTGTCATCTTCCACCGGCACCCACACCTACACCAGCTCTTGTCCTCATCAGGACCACGAATATCCGAGTTATCGAGGACATTACGACACGGATTTTCATGGCTATCACTTACCTCTTCGTTTCCATCCCATTTCCATACGCTCTTCCTTGACTTCACGAACTATAATTTTCACTTGCTTCCTCGGTGATCGCGCAAGTCACGCGTACATCTTATCCACTCTCATTCTCGATTGAGGCAGAATGACATTTCACCCTGATATACGTAACCTTGTTGATCAAATCGTGCCTCCCAATGACATTGTCGTAATTGTCCCACAATCCCGTGATCTGCTGACTAAGACACATGCTGGCAGGCCTGAGACGAGGCACGACGGGCAGGAATGGATAAGCAGAGTCCGCTTAGGGATCAATTAATGTCCAATAATTCAAGTCTGCTAATCAGACTGCAAATTTTAAATAAAAATAGTCTGCTAATTTACTGGGTGAATAGTTTAGCCAATATATCAATTCATTCCATCGGCTAAACTATTCACCCAGTAAATTAGCAGACTATTTTTATTCAAAATTTGCGGTCTCATTAACAGACTTGATTTAGTCATCAGTTTATTGGACATAAGCGGACTCTGCTTACACTGTGGGCATTTCCCAATGTAATCCAATTCAGTCGGCAAAATCCTGAAATCTGATTGGTCAGACTTTGAGAACTGAATTGGATTACATTGGGAAATGCCCACAGTGTTATCCATTCCTGCCCGTCGTGAGGGCACCGTCACTTTATTTATGCTGCCAGCACTGCTTCGTTCGCAAGACACCCTTCGCCGCAACCAGCCAAACTTACCCCGGCACCCTCGCCTGCCCAGCGATTCCAGCTCACAGAGGCCGACCGCCTCCGGTTAAAGTACCAACACAACATCGGCGTGTCTGCCCATATCGACTCCGGAAAGACAACCCCTACAGAACGCATTTTATACTACACTGGCCGGATACGCGATATTCACGAGGTCCGTGCTTCATCCCTCCTATGGCTTTTCGGCGCAGCGGCTGAAATGAGTATATGGGTGGTGCAGGTGAGAGGAAAGGATAATGTTGACGCCAGGATAGATAGTATGGAGCTTGAGGTATCACGATCCAGAGCGCGGCAACGTTCTGTGACTGGGACGCAAAGTCACCGGCCACGGGCGAACAGGAAAAGTATGCGATCAATACCATCGACGCCCCTGGTGCGTCTGCCGCCACTTTCGTTCAACCTCTGCTCTTCGGGCTCACCCTGGTCCAACTTAACACAGGTCATGTAGATTTTACTATAGAGGTTGAGCGTGTGTTGCGTGTGCTTGATGGGGCGGTTTTGGTGTTATCTGTGGTATCTGGCGTCCAGGTGTGTTCTCCTGCAAGTGCCCACGCGTACATTCAGTCACGGGAGTCATCATAGAGTCAAACGATTACTGTCGACCAGCAAATGCGGCGGTATAACGTTCCTCGGTTATCTTCCGTTAATAAGATAGACAGGTACGCTTGTTTTCCCAACTCGTCCGGTCCTCTTTCGATAGAGTGCTTCTAGACTAGGCGCGAATCCATGGCGAGCAATCAACCAGATCAGGACAAAGCTTCGTATACCTGCTGCTGCAGTTCAGGTTCCCATTGGCGTGGAAGATGAACTGGAGGGTGTCGTTGACCTTGTGAGGTGGAAGGCTATCTATAATCAGGGTACGAAAGGGTGAGCATCCTCATTTCCCACTGAAAGGTTCAATCGATGTGACCATCAGATAGTGTCGAAGTTGTCGAATCGGATGAGATCCCAGTGTCCGTTCTCGAGCTCGCCACGAAGAAACACACAGAACTTATTGAGCAGCTCGCCGAGGTCGATGACGAAATTTCAGAACTTTTCTTGAACGATGCGCACCCATCGAATTCGCAACTCGCGGCAACGATCCGCCGTGCGACTGTCTCTCTGAAATTCTCACCCGTCTTCTTGGGCTCTGCGATAAAGAACACAGCTGTGCAGCCACTGCCCCATGGCGTTTGTGCGTACTTTCCGAGTCCTGCAGAGAATAAGATCGTCGCACATGATACTGCGCAGCCTGTGAGTGCGCCTCCAGTTGAGCTTGTTCCAACTGCAGCGGCGCCGCTCGTTGCGCTCGCATTCAAGCTTGAGGAGGGAAGGTTCGGACAGCTCACATATATGCGGGTGTATCAAGGCAGCTGGAAGAAAGGTCAGTTTATCTTCCATGGGCGCTCGGGTAAAAGGATAAAGGTACCCAAGTTGGTACGTATGCACAGCAACGAGATGGAGGTGCATTTTCGATGTTGTGTACTTTGCAACCGACATGATAATGAAACTTTGATGTACCTCTAGGATATCGATGAAATCGGACCCGGCGAGATCTGTGCGATGTTTGGTGTCGAGTGTGCGTCAGGAGATACCTTTACCGATGGCACCTCGACGTATTCGATGGCGATGGTGCGCAAGTGTTCTACCTTTATGTGTATAATGACATTCCTGAGGCACCGTTGTTTGTAGACCTCTGTGTTCGTTCCGGACCCAATCATTTCTCTCGCGATCAGACCGATCGGCACAGAGACTCCCAACTTTTCCCGTGCACTCAACCGGTTCCAGAAGGAGGACCCTACGTTTAGGGTACACGTGGATCATGAAAGCAAGGAGGTACGTCTTTCCGTAGCCCCCACCCTTTTTTTTTTTGCTTGATTTAAATACGACAGACGATCATCTCGGGCATGGGTGAACTACACCTCGAGATCTACGTTGAGCGGATGAAGCGCGAATACGGTGTCGCCTGCACCACTCGCCGCCCCCAGGTTGTGTTCCGCGAGACCGTGACGGAGCGTGCCGAGTTTGCATACACCCATTAGAAGTAGACTGGATTCGCTTTTATTTGCCCCACTTTGGCGTCCGACTGTTCGCACCGCCCTTCGACCACTATGCCAGCCCTGGACGGCATAACACCGCTGCCTTCGAGATCCGCGTAGACATGAAAGATGTTCGAGAAGGTAAAGGGTGTTGTATCGTCTGGAATCTACTGTACTTGTTCTCCCGTTAACGCTCGATTCTCAGATTCATGGATGGCTTGGTGCGTCCCTCTCCGATGTCGCTCCGAGTCGCATCACATGTCAATCAAAGCTTCACCCACAGATTTAACGTACGTCCTTCTCCATCCTCCAGCTGCACTCAGCTTTCTAATACTTCCTCCTTTGCCGCCTGTAGACAAAGACGGGTGAATTCAAGTCTATTTTCTATTTTCCCCGAACAAATGCATTACAGCGATACAAGCAGAAAGCGGGAAAGTCCGAAAGACAACTTCAGCCAAGTACAAGCGAATGTCTGTATCGAGTACGTGGAGATTTCTGAAGATGATGAACGGGAGATCTTTCGGATGCGCCGTGACCATATCCGACTTTTGCGCAGTATTCATACCGTATGTTCTTGGCGTGTACAACTTGGTATGGCGCCTAATTATGCCGAGAAAATGAAGGCCGAAGACCCTACTCCACGACAGACGCTCGTGCACGAACTCGTCGCAGAGTCTGGGACGCCCCTCCGTGGCTTCAACGACCGGCGTGATGCCACCTTCCGCTGGGTCGCGCAGTCGCTTCAGACAATTCTTGACCCCCGCCCCATCATCAAATGCATGACTACGACCACCTCCCAACAGACGACATGGCTGAAGAATACCGCAGCACTCGACCTGGCATGGAAGAAGCCTGTGCAACACATACGACCATAGACTGGTCCGTGATGCATGAGCAGCAATCGCTGCAGCAGCTCGAGCAGAAGGGGCTGGAGGTGATGGATGATGGAGGCAGCTGTGGAGGCGGAGGTGGTGTCGTTGCCAGTGGAGGGGAGAAAGTAGTATCTGGCGGTGCTCCGGGTACGTGGTAGTCTGGTAGATTGATATTATAAGATAGAGTTTAGTTTAGTGCGATAAGGGAGATAGGGATGAGTTCTGCCACGGTCTGTTATCTAAGTCCCAGTACAACAGATGATGATGATTATTGATTGCGGTGTGGTCTTATCCGAGGATATTCAGAGTCGGGCGTCTCGTACTAGGACTGCTATTACCGAGTCTCCTGGTTCTGCAGCAATTGACCGTTAAAACCCAATCTCACCATGTTTACTTTCTTCGTAGTACAGCAAGCCCAGTCAAAGAGCGATAAGTTAGCATATGGTAAATGTACAGTACAATACATCACGAAAAGATAGGAAACTAATTGACCATTATCCAGAGTCGGCTCTGGCTACCCACAGAAAACCTTGCCGCTGAAAACACGACTGAAAGGGAAGACAAAAACTGGTAGATGCTATCCTGCCAGATCCTGGGCTAGTCCAACAGAAGTAGCGAGATCAGACAATGGGCAAGCCGTGCTATCCCTGTGGGGGTGAAAGTCCCGGGACGACGGTCTGCGTCGTGGTCGGAGTCGGAAGCACGGTCAGAGTCCCTGTTTCGCCGGCGATAACTTCTATGGCGTCTGTGTTGTCGCGGCGATTGGTCGCGCGTCAGTGAAAGCGGGGACACACGCAGATCCAACCTATGGGATATATACGCACCGCCGACTTGAAATGCCAAGACGGGATCCCAGGTTCCCTTCTGTTGCGACATTGATTGGTTTCCATGGGAAATATGACTGCAGAAATGGGGTGCTGCTTGCCGTCACTTCGAGGAAGGCCCACTCCGGCACGCGTGTTCCAGTTGGGATGAGGCGTAAGAACCTGTGAGTCACCCATCGGAGCGTGAAAATCAGATACGAAGGGGGATCGGTGGCAGATGCATTGGTGACGAACGTTGTCGGAGGGTCAACTGCAGTACAATTGCGTGTCCACGTTTCCCATCTATTAACAATATACCGTGAGAATGGCCCCAAGGGAGGGCCGAGGAAGGGGAACGCACGGGAGCCACATAGCACCTTGGCACGCATCACAAGCGCTCATCAACGAGTAAACGACCGTGTTGCACTTGCACAAGTCAGCCGCATCGCCAGGACCAGTGGGTCCCGTGTAGGAATCTCCAGGGGGTAAGGGAGGGATCGTAAACACTTATTTTTCCCACCATGAGTCCGGGGATAAACAAGTCAAGTCAAGAATTGTGCATACCTCCATCATTGCATACGGCCTGCAGGTATGCCGCGACGGCGCAAGGGTTTTGTCCGAGGGAGTTGAACGACTGGAGGCCACCGTTAAAGATGGTCGAATCAATGGCAGGAGATATGGGAGGGACGATAACACACCCAAGACCAAGAGGAGAGACAGTCAGGATACGCGAGTTGAGCGGTCACCGATTGTGAAGCGAGAAGAAGTACTGCTGAAAGGGAGTAAATGGATATCATCTTGCACACAGTAGTGGAGGAGAGAGGTCCAGAAGGATCCGCTTAGACGCGGTCCTTGACATTTTAAGTGCTAAGGAAGGGGCTGGGCAACTGGGCGTAACTCTGGCGCTGGTCCGAGCTAGTTAAGGCAATCAGCCAACACACGGATGCTACTGGAGTACCTCAACAAATTTGTGAGCCCAGTTATTATCACATAATCCTTGTGTCTGAACCTGGGGCTCAGACTGCCACGGTGGAGAGGGGTCGCGCCCCCAAGAACTCGTGGAAGGGTTCAACCAAGGTTACTCTACACACATGATCCGCTACTACTAGTATATGTACTACTTGTCCCGTGACATCCTCATCACGTGACCTCCTTACCGCGCAGGTCCTCTCAGGCTAACGTTGGGAACTCTGTGCTAACTGAAGTCACCGCCTTACTCCATAAGCTTACATCACGGTTAGACCAAATAGTTCAACGTGTAATTGACTTGAATCCTCCATTACTAACGTGGTGTGTTCATTTTACTACAGTACCCTTTTACAAGCTAAACCCTTCTTTCCGGCGGTAGATGTCGTCTGGTCCGAAACCAACCAGATTGCGCTAATAGACTTCATATTACCCAACTGCCACATCCTACCTATGATCTTCGGTATCCTCTCCCACTTCTTCGTCACCCCTACTGCTTACATACGTGCGTAGCGGTATCTCAGTCGTCCGATGGCACCAAAAGACGTGTTTGTATCGACGGGAAGCAACGCTTCACTTCAATACAAAAGCGCTCCCTTTATTTAGCTACTTGTTCCCCCGTTGGGGCTTGATTCTCAGGTTCATGGTTGGCTTGGTGGGTCCCTCTCCGATGTCCTCCGTATCACATGTCAATCATAGATTCACCCACAGATTTACCATACGTCCTTCTCAATCCGCCAGCTGCACTCGGCTTCATAATACTTCCTCCGGTGCAGCCTGGAGACAAAGACGAGTGAATCAAAGTCAATTAATTCTGTTTACCCCGAATAAATGCATTACAGCGATAGCAAGAAAAAGTACCGGTACAAACAAAAAGCGGGGAAAGTACGGAAAGCAACTTCCAGCCAAGTACAAGCGCATGTTTGCAAACAAGCAAATCGTCTGTATCGAGTATCAGGGGATCTCTGAAGATGACGAGCGGGAGATCTTTCGGGTGCGCCGTGGCCATATCCGACTTGCCTTTGCGTAGTATTTATATCCGATACTCTTAGTGTGTACAACTTGGTATGGCGCTCAGCTATGCCTATAAAATGAAGGCAGAAACCCCTACTCCATGACAGACGCTTGTGCACGAGTTCGTCGCAGGGTTTGGGACGCCCCTCCGCTCGCTCGGCTTCAACGCCCAGCGCGACACCGCCTTCCGCTGGGTCGCGCAGTCGCTTTAGACAATTCTTGACCCCCGCCCCATCATCAAACCCACGACTACGACCACCTCCCAACAGACGACGTGGCTGAAGAATGCCGCACCACTCGACCCAGCGTGGAAGAAGCGTGTGCAACATACGTGCAAGCCACTTATTGATACACTCAAAGCATATCCGGACTGCCACAAGGTGTCCCGCGGCCCTGTAGTCATAGCGCCGATAGACCTCGTGATGATGGTTTTACTCGTGTTCGGGTTCCAGGACAAGTTGTCGGCGTCACCGGTTGCGGATGCGTTGTGCGCGCTACGCATGTCGGCACGCAAGGAGAAAAGATTTGGCGTGGAAGTCAGAACACATGGGCTATTATGTCGTCTTTTGGATTATCTAGAGTGGTTGGGTGAAGCAGTTCTGGGATCAAGCAGCGGGAAGGATACGCATGTCCCGATGGACGTCGACTCACCTGTGAAGCGGCAGAGGACTGGCGGTGCGTACCCATTCACTTTGAAGTCGGATGAGAATACTCACATTCCGGAATAGACTATTCACCCACTCCGCTGACCACTCCAGCACAATCTCAGCCCCCGCCTCCACCGCCACCAGCGCGGACGGCAAGCACCTCCGAGTCCCAACGGACACCGATTAGTTTTTTTCTGAATAACTCCCAATCGCAACCACAGCCGCAGCTACCCCATCCCAGCCTACGACGCCGCGCCCGATGGTGATCGTCCCGCCGTCGCCCTCCTCCACGTCCATATCAGCACGTCCTACCACACGCATGTCCACAACTTCCCAGTCCGGGGTCGTGCCCTAACTTCCGCATCCCCCCCCTCGATGAAGCTGTCTGCACGGGACTCCATGTTCAGCGCGTTCGCTGGGCAGTCACTTCCAAAAATTGACCACCTCGCGGCTACCCGTGCAGCCAAGGCAACCATACAGGGTGGACAGCAGCAGCTGCAGTTATATGGATCACATCCACTGCCACCCCGACCAGCACAAGCGCAGCTGCCCCGCCCAACGGCGAGTCGAGTGCCAGCCAGCCAGTGACGCCTATGAGGAGCAGTGCTGGCGACAGTTCTAGCGGAGGGATCGGAGGTACTAACGGCAGCGGTAGTGGTGGCGGCGGTGTTGGAGGCAAAAGTAGTAGCGGGGGCGTCAGTGCTGTGGTAGTATGTCGCAGGTATGCTTGGAGGATATAGAGAGAAGTCTAGTTGGATGTCATAGGGGGAGATGAGTGCGGCCACGGTTTGCTATTTCCGTCCCAGCAGATGATGATGATTGTTATGGCGCTGCCACTTTTCTTGTACGAATGAACGTATCCAGAGCCGGACGTACTAACGCCGCTACTACCAAGTCTCCCAGTTATTGAGCAACCTGTTTGGAAGTCCATGTAGTGAAGAAGGTAGGGTGTCAGAGTCTAGGTTTGGACACAACTCAGCGCCAGCTTCCCACTACATGTAAACACCTTTCGCTCTATCGCGCAGTCTATCAGACAATACTTTGCCAACGTTCCATCGTAGGACACACCTTACCACCGCAACCTCACAACAGATACGGTCGCCCAAGGATGTCGCGTCGCCTGATCAAGGCGTCCCACGGCCCCACTAGAAGAGCGCCGATTGGCCCCTAGATGATGGCCCTGCTTATGTTTGAGCCCCAGGACAGAGCTTGTCGGCGTTACGGTTCGCGGTTACTTTGCGCGCGCTATCATTGCCGGCGGTAGCACATAGCAAGACAAAGGCGGAAGTCAAAACACATAAGCTACTATATCCAGGCCACCATAGACGTGAACCCACCTGGGAAGTAGCAGAGGACAGGTGGTGCGTGCCCCTTATCTTTAACGACGGATGAGAATACTCACATTCCGGGAGTAGATTATTCAAACCGCTCCGCTGACCTACCCAGCACGATCTCAGCCCCGCCCCCACCGCTACCAGCGCGGGCGGCAAGTCCCCTCGAATGGATACTGGTTAGTTTCTCTCTCAAAAACTCACAATCGCAACCGCAGCCGCAGCCGCAGTCACACCCATCCCAACTTCCGACGCCGCGCCTGCCAGTGATGGTGATAGTCCCACCATCGCCCACCTCTGCCCTCACACCAGCACCAGCACCTCTTACCGCAGACATGTAGATAATTCAATTCCTCGGTCCTGGTCCGCGTCCTCTCCACACTTCCGCCGGCATCCCACCCCTCGACGAAACTGGCCGCACTGGACTACATGTTCAGCAGATTCGTTGCCCAGCCACCTTCGATAATTGATCGCCTTGCGGGGATCCGTGCAGCTAAAGTTGCCACAGAGGTGGACGGCAGCAGTTGTATGAATGACATCCGCTGTCGTCGCTGGCGCAAGCGGAGGTGCCTCTGCCAACTGCGAGTACGACCACAGACTGGTCAGTGATGTCCATGAGTAGCAGTGGCGGCAGCAGCTCGAGCGAAAGGGATGGAAATCGGCAGCTGTGGAGGCGGAGGCGGTGTCGTTGCCAGCGGATGGGGAGAAAGTAGTAGCTGTGCTGCGGGGTGGATTGATATTAAGGAGTTTGGTTTAATGTCATGGGGGGGATAGGGGTGAGTTCGACCACGGTCTGTTATCTAAGTCCCAGTACATACGATGATGGTCGTAGTCTGATGAACCTAGTCTGATGTCTTGGTCAACGGTTGCACACATGAGAGTATTCAGTATTGGGTGTCTCGTACTAGGACTGCAGCAATTGACCGCTATTATGCCCCAATCTCACCATATTTACTTTGTCTAGTACAGCAAGCACAGTCAAAGATATTTTAGTTTTGATGTTGTACTATTCACTGTATTCACTTGTAAGCCCAAGAGGAGGTCTCGGAACCGGGTGGGTGAGGAAGATAGACGCTCAGCTCAACACCACCATCCCACGGGCATGAGGCTTCCATGAGGCCTACTGGCTTCAATCTTCAACCACGTCCTCATCGTCACTCACTTCCCTGACATGTCCGATTTAACCGATTACTTGTCTACCACCACTTATCTCCCCCCGATCGAGGAAGTCGGCCAGCGTGCACTAGGTCGTGAGTCCCAAAGTTCCCTGTCCCTGTCCTGTTCATTGTGACCAACTGGCGAATCAATAGAGCCAGCCAGGAAGATACACTCACGGGACTCACCTATCCATACCCTCAATGATGACGTGCTTCTCAACATATTCTATCTCTATCGACTAGACGTCCCGGATGAATATGATGAGAATGGCAGACCCAACTTTGATTGGGACGACTCGGACCAACGTTGGTGGTACAAGTTGGTGCAGGTTTGCCGACGTTGGCGGTATCTCATACTTGCATCACCATCACGGCTAGATCTTCATCTTCTATGCACCAATGGTGTGCCTATAGCAGACATGCTAGCACATTCACCGCCTCTGCCACTCAGCATCTATTATAGTGATCTATATCCCGTGACTTTGGAAGATA
Organism: Lactifluus subvellereus; assembly: GCA_022496195.1. Taxonomy (NCBI): domain Eukaryota; kingdom Fungi; phylum Basidiomycota; class Agaricomycetes; order Russulales; family Russulaceae; genus Lactifluus; species Lactifluus subvellereus. Next base: position 71,666 of record WTXC01000087.1, on the reverse strand, counting down.
AAGAGGGTATTTTGCTCGCGCTCAGGCACAGTGATCGTGTGCACTATATCACCCTTGATTTACTATCCCCGAAATTGCGGAAAATCATGACAACTATGGATAACCATTTCCCAATTCTGGAACGCTTGTATATCCAGTCTCTGCAGTTCGGAGACAATACAAGCTTGGTCCTTCCCAGAACATTTCAAGCACCGCATTTACGCCACCTCTCTCTGTCGCACGCTGCCCTTCCGATTGGATCTCCATTACTCACGACTACCTTGGGCCTCGTCACTCTTGAGCTTGGCGATATCCCGCCATCCGCCTACTTCCCCCCAAGCTATTTACTCACCCGGCTTTCACTCATGCCCCAGCTAGAGATTCTGGTGATTGAATTCCACTCACCTCTCCCCAATCGTGACTTTGAAAGACAACTACTGCATACACCGACCATGACGCACATCATGCTTCCTAACCTTCGCGAACTTTCATTCAAGGGTGTCAGCGCTTACCTGGAAGACCTTCTTCCTCGGATCAGCACCCCTGTCCTCGGCATGCTCTATATTGAGCTTTTCCATCAGCTCACTTTTACCGTCTCACATCTCGTACAGTTCATGGACACACCAGGAATCCTCAGATTTAGTACTGTCCTGCTCGCTTTCGATTACGATCACGCTCGTTTAAGGTTCTTCCAACCTGGGAAAGCGGATTACCCCCCCTTCAGGATGCAGGTCAATTGCAGACACCTCGACCAGCAGGTAGCATTCGCAGTCCAGATTCTCACTGCACTCCAGCCGGTTCTCTTGGTCGTGGAGAAACTCAAACTCAGACACGAGGAGCACATTCAATCGTTAGAGTGGCACAACAGGGTCGACCGCACATTGTGGCGCCAACTTCTCAGATCCTTCAACAATTTGGAGACTCTTCATGTGCAAGGCGAGCTCGTTGGCAAACTTGCGCATTCTCTACAGAGTGACGATGGAGAGCCACCGCTGGAGCTCCTTCCTAGCCTGAAGGAGCTTGGATATTCTGGAGGAGGCAATGCTTGGGACGCATTTACCCCATTCATCGATGAACGGCAGGTAGCAGGACACCCTGTGAACTTGACTAGGGTCGATGATTCAGCCTTTCGGTGGTTGTGAGCCAAGGAATGTGGGGAGCGCTGCAGCCAGCAGCCAGACCGACCCTGATATGATATTCGTAACATGGTATGTCTTTATCCACGTCGTCATCTTCCACCGGCACCCACACCTATGCCAGCTCTTGCCCTCATCAAGACCACAAACATCCGAGTTATCGAGGACGTTACGACACCGATTTTCATGACTATTACATACCTCTTCGTTCCATCCCATCTCCACACACTCTTGATTTCACTTTCACGAACTATTATTTTCACCCGCTTCCTCGGTGATCGCGCAATTCACGCTACATCTTATTCACTCTCGTTCTCGATTGGGGCAGAACGGCATTTCACCCTGATGTATGTACTGGCGCCGCCTACGTAGCCCTTAATTATCGGAATTGTCCCACAGTCCCGTGATCCGCTGACTAAGACACATGCTGGCAGGCCTGAGACGAAGGCACCGTCACTTTATTTATGCCGCCAGCACTGTGCTTCGTTCGCAAGGCACTCACACTCCCTTTCTCCGCTTCCCGCCGCCATGCTTCTGCATTGGCAGCTGCTTTGAATGCGAATACTTCGCCGCAATCAGCCAAACATACCCCGGTGCTCTCGCTTGCTCAGCGATTCCAACTTACGGAGGCCGACCGCCTCCGGCTAAAGTACCAACGCAATATCGGCGTGTCTGCCCATATAGACTCTGGAAAGACAACCCTCACAGAACGCATCTTATACTACACTGGCCGGATACGCGATATTCACGAGGTCCGTGCTTCATCCCTCCCTTGGCTTTTCGGAGCCGCGGCTGAAATAAGTATATGGGTGGTGCAGGTGAGAGGAAAGGATAATGTTGGCGCAAAGATGGATAGTATGGAGCTTGAGCGGGAGAAAGGTATCACGATCCAGAGCGCGGCAACGTTCTGTGACTGGGACGCAAAGTCACCGGCCACGGGCGAACAGGAAAAGTATGCGATCAATATTATCGACACCCCTGGTGCGTCTTCCGCCACTTTCCTTCTGCTTTTCGAGCTCACCCTGGTCATTTACACAGGTCATGTAGATTTTACTATAGAAGTCGAGCGTGCGTTGCGTGTGCTTGATGGTGCAGTATTGGTGTTATGTGCGGTATCTGGCGTCCAGGTGTGTTCTCCTACAAGGTCCCACGCGTACATTCGGTCACAGGATTGTCATCATAGAGTCAAACGATTACTGTCGACAGGCAAATGCGGCGGTATAATGTTCCTCGGCTATCTTTCATCAACAAGATGGATAGGTACGTTTGTTTTCCCAACTAGTCTGGTCTTCTTTCGATAGAATGCTTGCAGACCAGGCGCGAACCCATGGCGAGTAATCAACCAGATCAGGACAAAGCTCCGTATACCTGCTGCTGCAGTTCAGATTCCCATTGGGGTGGAGGATCAACTGGAGGGTGTCGTTGACCTTGTGAGGTGGAAGGCTATCTATAACAAGGGTACAAAAGGGTGAGCGTCCTCGTTTCCCACTGAGTTCAACCGATGCGATCATAACATAGTGTCGAAGTTGTCGAATCGGACGAGATCCCAGTGTCCGTTCTCGATCTCGCCACGAAGAAGCGCACAGAACTTATTGAGCAGCTCGCCGAGGTCGATGACGAAATTGCAGAACTTTTCTTGAACGATGCGCACCCGTCGAATTCGCAACTCGCCGCGGCAATCCGGCGTGCGACCGTCTCTCTGAAATTTTCACCCGTCTTCTTGGGTTCTGCGATAAAGAACACAGCTGTGCAGCCACTGCTTGATGGTGTTTGTGCGTACCTTGCGAGCCCTGCAGAGAATGAGATCGTCGCACATGATACTGCCCAGCCCGCGAGTGCGCCTCCAGTTGAGCTTGTTCCAGCAGCAGCAGCGCCGCTCGTTGCGCTCGCATTCAAGCTTGAGGAGGGAAGGTTCGGACAGCTCACATATATGCGGGTGTATCAAGGCAGCTTGAAGAAGGGCCAGTTTATCTTCCATGGGCGCTCGGGTAAGAGAATAAAGGTACCCAAGTTGGTGCGTATGCACAGCAACGAGATGGAGGTGGGTTTTCGATTGTGTACTTTGCAACCGACATGATAATGAAACTTTGAGGTACCTCTATAGGATATCAATGAAATCGGACCCGGCGAGATCTGTGCGATATTTGGTGTCGAGTGTGCGTCAGGAGATACCTTTACCGATGGCACCTCGACTTATTCGATGGTGCGCAAAATGACCTACCTTTATGAGTATAATGACATTCCTGAGGCACAGTTATTTGTAGACCTCTATGTTCGTTCCGGACCCCGTCATTTCTCTCGCAATCAAACCGATTGGCACAGAGACTCCCAACTTTTCCCGTGCACTCAACCGGTTCCAGAAGGAGGACCCTACGTTTAGGGTACACGTGGATCATGAAAGCAAGGAGGTACGTCTTTCCGTACCCCACTCTTTTTTTTGTTTGATTTGATCAATTATGCAAATGCGACAGACGATCATCTCTGGCATGGGTGAACTACACCTCGAGATCTACGTTGAGCGGATGAAGCGCGAGTACGGTGTCGCCTGCACCACCGGCCGCCCCCAAGTTGCGTTCCGCGAGACCGTGACGGATCGTGCCGAGTTTGCATACACGCATAAGAAGCAGACTGGCGGCGCGGGGCAATACGCGCGCGTCATAGGCCACATCGAGCCAATGGAGATAGACGCCGAGTCTGGGAAGGATACCGCGTTCGAGAGTGTCGTCATGGGTGGGAACGTGCCGAGCAACTACATTCCGGCGGTCGAGAAGGGCTTCTACGAGGCGCTTCAGAAGGGCACGCTGTCTGGTAACCCGATCTCTGGCGTACGTATGGTTCTGCGCGACGGCGCATTCCATGCTGTCGACTCGTCTGAGCTCGCTTTCCGCCTTGCCGCTATCGGTGCGTTCCGCGAGGCGTACCTCAAGACGAAGCCTGTGATTCTTGAGCCAATCATGACGGTGGAAGTCGTCGCACCTGTCGAGTTTCAGAGTGCGTCTCTCTCTCCTTCCCGTGCTGAATATTTTGACTGATGAATGGTAAATGGTAACGCGCAAAAGGCGCGGTAATTGGCGGATTGAATGCGCGTCGCGGGACGATCATTGATAGTGAGGTCCGCGAGGACGAGTTTACAGCCGTTGCTGAAGTCGCGCTGAACGACATGTTTGGGTATTCGAGCCAGCTCCGTGGCGCGACACAGGGCAAGGGTGAGTTCAGCATGGAATATAAGGTACGTTCCCCTCCCCCTTCTTTGTTGAATACAGAACAGGCGCGCTGACTTTAGTTGTACAGAATCACATGCCGGTTTTGCCGAACGTGCAGGTCGAGCTGCAGGAGGCATATCGCAAGTCTTTACCGCACAACAACAAAAAGTAGACTAGACAGCCGTGGGGCCTACGTCTGCGCCCTCAGGCCAGCCACCCACTAGGAACATATCATATCTTCTTACCCTTGGTTCGCCTAGCCAAAATCATTATAATCTAGATGTGATTGGAGGAGACGCTAGATTTTACACTAGAGAAGGCCTATACCGTTTCAAAATCTATATTTAATCTACGGGCAATATCATGCGGCGTGTTGTCCCAAATACCTCTCTTGTCCTACCAGTGTCGACGAACGGCTGTGATGGATAGTAGCCTGACACTGACATTGCGGCGGCAGATGCCAGTTTCAAGCCCATGACATCACGTGGACTCGCTTCTGCTTGCCCATGGCGTACGACTGTTCGCACTTCGGCCACCATGCCAGCCCTGGACCGCATAACACTACTGCCTTGCAGACCCGCGTGTATTTTTCGTTGATTTCTGTAATGCAAAGGTTTAGTGGTATGATCTCAAACGGAGGGACTAGGTTCCTCAAGAGCCGAGATCTCCCGCGCATGAGCCCCAAAATGGCCTTGATGTGCCCTAATCACAAGAGAGAGATCGAAAAGTATCAATCCTTTATTCGGCTTCTTGCTTGCCTCGATCTTCTCCCATCTTGGCCACACATGGTTTTAGCTCGCTTGCTAAAGCAAAAGAAATTTGTATTTGTTGACTATGGTCGCCTAAGCCACGAGAAGACCCACCGTGGGAAAGCGATAACCTTGAGTGTAGACAGGCATGCACCTTTCTTGACGGCCTTCCTCATCCACGAACTGCACGTACGTGGTTTCTACCCCTTCTGCCGAGAATCGGAAGACGTTCCCGCCATGATCGAGTACCAAGATTGGCTGAAAACAGGCCAGGTCGTGGGGGGGCACTGGGGTGATGCTAGTGTCATGCACTTTGCCTCACACATGAGATGGACGTCGCTGGAAGGTCTTTCGAGTCCCAGAGTGGGAAGGAGCAAGGGACAGAGGTCACATGATGAGGAAGTCACGGGACAAGTAGTACTTGGTTCGACTTACGCCATCTACAATCCAGCATCGTGAAAAGCTTGCGTGGAAGAAGGCATGGCTCGCCAGTGGGACGGCACTGTCGAGGATAACACCGTGACTACACTACAAAGCAGAGGGGTATGGTTGAGCTCAGGCTATGGCGTTCATCACTTCTCTTCCAGATTCTCTCGCGTCCGTCCGATACTGCCGAATCTGGACAACCAGAGAGAGGACTACTGTATGCGATGTGCGGTGGTAAATTGGTTCGAATTGCATTGTTGTAGATTACTAGGCCATGGCCAATCAATTCAATCTGCGATCCGGTCAGCCGCACCGTAGAGGCCCGAACTGTGTGCCCCACAACAAGACCAAACATTATCCTGGACTCGCCAGGCGAAGAGGGCGTACATAGCAAAAGCCATGGCGTCCATCCTCTCACCGTTCCGCAACACCTATCGCTACCTGGTACGCCTGCAGATTCGCCTACTTATATTGTGGACACCTCTGACGATTGTTGTCCGTTCGGCTTACACAGCAACGGCAAGCACACGAGTCCCCCGTGCTGTTCTACTCTGTCGTGCTGGGCCTCATTGGTCCCGTGCTCGCGTTCGGCGTGCCACCCGTTCGTGAACGGTTAGGATACCGCCCTTCTGAGCCCATACCGGCCACGTATCCAAGTGCGTTCTGCGTCGTTCACGTCTCCTCTAGAGGTTGATTTAGGCTGACGTTGCTTGGTTCTCCATCACAGTTCCGAAGCGACCCAGACGGCCAGTGCAGGGCTACGAGGATGAGGAGTGAAGCGACGTCCTAAATACTATCTTTACATCATAGAAACAAAAGAGGAGTGTAATTCTCGCATGTCCGGGCGAAACAACTGATGCTCCTACTGTTTTCTGTCCTGCACACGGAGTTATGGGACCCAATTGGGTGCCGAAACAATGCAACTGTCATGGGGTTTACTTATTCAAACTTCGCAAAGAAACCAGAAGTGTACTACGTGGCCCGTATACCTGACAATGAGAGGATGCGACCAGATTTCCCGATTAAGTCAGAATATCTCACGTAACTTAGACGCGTCACTATACGAGTACGACGACGACATCCTTGACTAGGTCCTCTTTCTCTCACCCACACATCGTAAGATTATATAAAATGTCAGATAACAACTCAAACAGGCCGCGCACCCTTGGTGGCGACAACGCGGATGAGTCGATCCCCTCTTCATGGGCGCGTTCATCAGCATCGTCTGGCCCGCGCATCGGCCGCATCGGTGGATGGGGGGGACCAACGTGCGTTCCGTACCATACCGTGATGGCTATCTCCCCTATCTCACCTCCCGTATCTCGTGTCCAGTGGTGGTGGCCGTCGTGTCGCTACCATCGGTGATGACAGTGGCGACGGCGACGACGAGCCACAGAACTATTTCGCAGGTGGCGAGAGAAGGTATGTCCGATAATTACTGTTCTCTCTCTTAACTGTAATGGGTCTCTTTCTCGCAGCGGGATAAACATTCAGAACCCGGACAGGGGTCCTGACGTACCAGGCCATAGTCTCATGCGTGATCTCCTGGCGCGCGCGCTCAATGATCGTCCACTCGAGCCCGAGCCCGAGGGAACTCAAACATCGTCCGTCTTCTCTGGTGGTGGATACACACTTGGGTCGGACGAAGTCGAGAGCACCTACGTCCCAGATCCGAATGGGCCATCAGACCCAGGTTCGTCTGGTTTGTTTCCTGCTTTCCCTCCCTGCGTATTGATATCCCTGGTATCTCCAGCTGAGGAGACGGCGATCCGTCATCTAACCTTCTGGCGCGATGGCTTTAGCGTAGAGGACGGGGAATTGCGGCGATACGACGATCCCGCTCAAGCCCAGATTCTGTCCGAGATCAATGCCGGGTACCAACCAATTCTTACATCCCATGAGTTTGTCGATGTCGTGCTAACAAGTGTTGTAGTCGCGCTCCTCCGTCCATTCTCGACGTCCTGCCAGGACAGCCTGTAGAATTACGTGTCGCTAGGCGCACGGAAGAAGACTATGTAGCCACGCCACGGCGAGGGTTCGGGGGTTCGGGTAACCGGCTCGGTGGTGTCGTTCCTGAATCTGGACCAGCGCTGCAAACTGGAATGCCAGGCTCTTTTCCAGCAGCGGAAAGCTCTTCATCTGCCTCGGCTCCACCACCAGCACCGCGGACCCGCGACCCAGAAAGCGTTTCCACCCGTTTTTCGGTCGATCAGACGAAGCCGACGACCAGCGTACAGGTCCGCCTTGCGGATGGAACTAGGTTCGAGTCCAATTTACGATGTGTTTGCGATGTTGTGTGTACTCATGTATTCGACCTTGTAGAATGGTAGCCCGGATGAACCTGACGCACACGGTGCGCGACCTTCGGAATTTCATCAACGCGTGGGTACTCTTCTCTTGCAGCGTTATCATATCGATCTAACCTGCTCTATCTAGTTCACGTCCTGAAAACAACCTGCGTCCTTATACCATCGGGACGACATTCCCGAATCGCACACTCGATGACGATAGTGTTACGATCGAGGGGGCGGGTCTTCTGAACAGCGTGATTGTGCAGCGATGGGTCTGAAGCGAGTTTGTGCTCTCATCAGGCTAACGGTAGTAGTGTCATGGTTGTATCTGAACATCCTGTACTGTAGCAAATGGATTCTTGTCACGTGGCCATGAGCGTGTCGTCTGGTCGTGGCGACTATTCGCCTTATACAAATGCCACGCGCAGGCCCTTCACACTCACAACGCCAAACTTCGCAGACACTGACGCAGCGCAACGGACGTAGCAAGCGACGCGTCGAGGACGATGACGACGAGGATATTGTGGCCCAAAATTATGAGGACGAGGCAGAACCTGGTCCAGACGATACTAGTATCGTACGTGCAGTATTCGCTGCCCAACTCCTTACTAATTTAGATCTGAGTAAGATCTAAAGAAACGCGCGATCAATCTGGTGCGGCTCGCACTCTTCCAGGAGCAAAGGCGCATGCCGCTCCGCCGGGACGAAATCTCGAAAAAAGGTACGCGGCGCGCCAAGTGTGCACCCTCATTGGTTCTTGCTGACGCGATGACAAAGTTATGGGCTCGCAGCGAGGCGCATTCAAATCCGTGTTTGAAGAAGTGCAGTCCATCCTGCGCAGCACGTTCGGCATGGAGCTCGTCGAGCTGCCGACGCGTGCTGCCATGCACGATGCCGCCGGAGGTTCCACGGGCAGGGAGAAGGCGGGGACGCAGAACGGCGAGGAGGGTGGCGATCGGCAGGCCGTCACTGGACTCAAGAAGAAAGGTGCTGTGCCAAGTCCTGTTCTAGGCGCCCCACTGGTGCATGATTGTTCTGATTGTATGCGCGTTGGTCCTTATCTTCAGCCGTCTCGCAGGGCTCGAAGACGTACATCCTACGCTCAACGCTGGACCCCATGCTCATCGAACGCGCCGCACTGACGAACAAGCGCATCCTTGAGGCGGAGGCTGCAGACGCTCCGGATTATGTGAACGATACCGAGCCTGGTGTGCGTGCGTACGGTAGCCTCGTCGCGTGGAATACCGCGGACCAGCTTGCCACGCTCGGAATCTTGCACATCATCCTTGCGCTCATCCTTGTGAACGGCAAGGTCATCAGCGACAGTGCGTCTGCCACCCTTTCTCCCAACCCCCACTCCCCATCCTTTCACCCTTTACTATTTACCTACTCGTGAGAAAGCTGAGCTGACAGTTTGGGGCAGTGGATCTTCGCGCACTTCTCCGTCGTTTGCCCCTCCGCCCTCCGACACAACTAGCGCCCCCCGCGCACACGCCGCACCGCACACTCACGTTCGACGCGTACCTCATCCAGCTCCAACGCCAAGGATATCTCGACCGCACGCGCATCGGCGGCGCTGGCAGCACCTCGCAGAAGCGCAGTCGCGGTCGCGGCGCTGGCGCGACGCAGCAAGGCGGGGGTGGCGACGACAGCGATGTGGTTTGGGAGTGGTGTTGGGGCCCGCGCGCAGCGGCGGAAATTGGCGAGGCCGCGGTCGCGCAGTTCGTCGCGGAGTTCATGGCTGAGCGCGCGAGTCGCGGCGGTGCGGGAGGTAGTGCCGGTGCCGGTGCCGGCGCTGGTGGTGATGGTGAGGGGAGCGATGAGGAAGGTGGAGGACGCAGAAGGAGGGCACAGAGGGGGGAGGCGCAGAAGAGGCTGGCGGCGCTGTTGAAGGGCGTCGAACGTGCTGCGGGCGGGGACCTTTCCGGCGTCACGGTTTAGTGCTGTAAGGTGAGTGATGATGACCTGCGAGGAATGAGGACTTCTGATCACCTCATAGTTGCAGGCTCGTAGGAATGAGAATCTACTACAGTAATCATCAACCTGTAAATATAAACGACGGATTTTTTTTGAGATACCTCAACACGCTTGACACGCTGATTCCCGTAAGCTCCCCCCGCAGATCTCCAGACTCTCCACGACCTGCGCAACGCAGTCCCCTATAGACAGTTCTTGACCCACGCACCACCACAGCGGACTCGACCATAATTTTCTTTACAGACCGGGTAGCTGGACCTCTCAATCCAACATGAATATTGCACGGGCAGCACATCTCCCAGATATAGTGGTCCTGCCCGTATTGGCAGCATGGTTAGTAGTTGAGACTCCGTATGCGCCGCACGCGAGACGAAGGGTCTGATGCGGGTGTCAGAGCAAGGGCCACTACATACGTCGCCCGACCGACTCAAGACATCGGGGGAGGTGGTTCTAGAGCCGACCGGCTCCAAGGCTACACAAGCCGAGGGGATACCCACTCACTGACTAGCAGAGGACGGGCGGTGCGTACTGTGACTTTGAATGTGGGTGACAATGCCCCCGGAACGCTATAGACTGTTGACCCGCTCCGCCACCCGTCCCCACACCATCATCTCTCAGCGCTCACGTCCAGCAGCACCGCTGGTCCGTGCGGCAAGCAACCCCAACGCTCATCAATTAGCCTCTTTTTCAATATAATCGCAGTCGCTGCTGAGAACCGGAGCCGCCATCGCAGTCGTAGTGGCAATCCCCATGGCCCTCGTCTCGCCGCCGCTCTCCTCTGCACCCGCGCCAGCGCAAGCACCACATTTTGGTGCACACACCCGAGTTCTCACGACCTCGCAGTCCGCGTCTGCCTCCTCCCCCACTTCCGCATCCATCCTCTCGAGGGATCGGGCTGCACTCGAGTCGATGGCTCATTCTTTCATGGCCCGGTCCATCTTGAAACATTGACCGCATCGGGGGAGATCCATGCGGCCAAGGTTACCCTTCATAGGAGCAGCGGTGCAGATGTTGATGACAACGATCGCAGTGAGGTCGTGCTGCATGACTTTGGTGTCTGCTTTCTGACGTACGGGCGGATTTAGAGTCGGTCGGCTGGCACTAGTACGCCGCTACTACCACTAGCAGGATCACAAACCTTTTTCTTGATGTTTGTAATATATATGGAAATCACTAGTTGGCCCCGATGACTGAGGAAAGTCAGAGACGGTGAGGAGACTAAGTTACACACAAGTCGATCGTCGAAGCGCCCGCCGCATCTACTTTACTTTTGTTTGGCACATCCCGGGACCAGCGCCATGATCAATACACCGCCATGAGTCACCTGCCTACTTCAACCCTGAACCACATCCTCGCCGTTACCCCTTGCATGCCTGGCTACTCGTCTATCGTTATTCCTCTTCTATCCATTCGAAGATTCGACCGACGTGGATTCACTCGTGAGTCTCAAACTTGCTGCTCTTGCTAGTGCTGTGTTCATCAAATCAGTAAATAGGGTCAACTGGCTTCAGACGATATTCGCCCATCCATACACTCAACGATGATGTGCTTCTCGACGTATTCTGTCTTTGTGAACCCCCCAGCGGCATCCGGGTTGAAGAAGAGGGTGACAGAATCTGGGTCCGGCGGCCCATGGACTACCAAAATTTACATTGGTGGTACAAACTTGCCCATGTTTGCCGACGGTGGCGGTATCTCATACTTGCGTCATCATCACGCTTGCGTCTTCATCTTTTATGCCAACCTCTCACACCTGTGGCGAACATGATAACACATTCACCACCTCTTCCGCTCGCCATCGAATGCGACGGTGATGAGCTAACTGCAAAAGAGCAAGAAGGTATGCTGTATGCTCTCCAGCACTGTGATCGTGTGCGCCATATCGCCCTCGAAATGTCAAACGCGACTTTGCAAAGGCTAATCATGGCCATGGATAAGCAATTCCCAATTCTGGAACGCCTGTTTATCAGATCTTGGGGCGACAATGAAAGCATGATATTTCCCGAAACATTTCAAGCACCGCATCTCCGCTACCTCGTCCTGTGGGGCGCTGTCCCCGCAGGATTCCCATTTACAACTACCATGAACCTCGTCACTCTCGCATTTCACGATATCCCAGCCACCGCATCCTTCAGCCCAAGTTCTTTATTCACACGGCTTTCACTCATACCCCAGCTGGAGTCACTTTCAATCTCATTTGACCCTCATCTCATCAACCTCCTTGATGTTGACAGCCAACTGTCAAATATCCAAATCATGTCGCAGGTCGCACTTCCTAACCTTCGCCGGTTTTGGTTCCACGGTGCCAGCACTTACTTGGATGGCGTTTTTGCTCAGATAAGCACCCCTCTCCTCAAGACCCCCAGAATCAATCTTCTTCCTCAGCACCCCCCCCTCGCCGTCCCACACCTCTTGCGGTTTGTGAGCGCATCGGAGAACCTCGCATTTCGCACTGTCCTCCTTAGTTTCTATTACCACTCCTCTATTGAAGGCATATTAACACGTGAAAGGAACTATCAGCCCATTCGAAATCTTGACCGTAGTGGGACCCTTGAGTTGGCAGGAAGACCCCGTAATGCAGACTCTTGGTGCACTTCGCCCAGTACTCTCTGAAGTGGAGCAACTCGTGCTCTCTTGGAGACTGCATGCTCGACCAGAGTTGCACAATCGTCTTGACCACACACAATGGCGCGAACTTCTTGGGCTGTTCAGCAATGTGAACACACTTCATGTGCAAAACTGGCTTGTTCCGATCGTCTCTCGTTCTCTACAATCGGATGACGGAGAACCGCCTCTGGAGTTGTTACCCAACCTGGAGGAGCTTAGATATTCTGCAGGAGGCGACAATGATGATGCATTTATCTCGTTCATGAATGAACGACAGCGAGCTGGCCGCCCCATCACTCTGAGAATAGTTGATGATTCATCATTTTACTTCAGGTCACCATGGTTGTAAGCAATAGAGTGTGGGACCGCCTCATCGAATGGCCAAACGACCGTCATGTCTTCATCGATATAGAGCTGTTCACCTCACACTATCATCCCCGCCTACCAGCTCTCATCATCCCAGTCATTGATGAGATCGCGATAACAGGCATGACGCACATCAATTACAGACGCCACATGGACTCATACTCGCCTCGCATCTTCACGGTTGCCACGTATCTCTTAATTTCCATCTCCTCTCGTCCCCACGGTTTTTCTAACTATATCTCTCATCTCCTTCTCTTTGTGGACCATGTATATCAAGTTTATACCCTGTGACTTTAGAGTTTGTGGAACGATCGTTTCACCCTGATGCATGTATGTACACCACTATTGCTAGGGAGCCCATATCGCAGGAACGTAAATCCTTCGTAAATCCTGACTGTTGTAGCGCAGGGGTTCCCGCGCCGGTGAGTTCGAAGAAAAAGACAAGGTAAAGAAAGGATAAGACACAGCTACTGGGATAAGGGTGAACCGGCCGCCTCGACGAGCAAGATCTCAGAAGGTTCCGAGAACTGAGGCGAGTTCGACTCCTTTGACGCGAGGGCTTCAAGACGTGTGACATGGTGGCTTGGTTCGACATAGAAAGAACAAGCGAGGCGAAATCGAAATGAGAAGATTGAGAAGGGTTCACGCGGCGGGCGGGAAGAGGGGGGAATTGCTCCAGAAGAGAGCTGGCATTCTAGGAGGGCTTTTGGGAGGTTTATATACAGGTGGGTGCGTCTCTGATCAATCATGATTCTGTGCTAACTGTTAATCTATCAGTAAGTAAGTAGAAAGGTTTAGGAACGCAAGGCGATAGCGACTGCCAGGGACCTTGCCCGTGCGGCGAGGTAAGTCAGCTGTAACAAAGGGGGAGGTGATGCCGAGGTGCTGCACGAACGGGGTCCGTCATATATAGGTTTAGGACGCAAGCGGTATAAGAGGAGAGTCAATAAGGAGGCAAGGAGGATGAGTGAGCAGGGTAAAGTAGATCGAGACATTGAATAGAGTGATATAAACGTGAAACGTGGTATGAAAGTATCGTCAGGGGAGAAGGTTCGATTGTCAGCCGGGCAGGGACGAGTCCGGATGTAGCTTCATGTGGGGGGAGATTGGCGCGTTGGCGGATTGTCGAGAGGGCGATACAAGCGGATTAGATTGGCTCAGATATGTGTCGAGGGTGCCCAGAAGTGCCAGTGCTCGTTTCGAGCGCAACGGGCGTGCCGACCTACACTGTAATCATGACCTCTTCAACTGTAGAATGTAGTACGCAGGCTGGATGCCATGATCTTCAGCGAAGATGACGACAAATTTGCAGCCTACAACTGCGAAAGCAAGTCCAGACTGACCAGTGCCGTACTTTCCTTTCTACATGAGCAGGACCGAAGATATGCAGGGCCAATCCGGTGTGGCTTGTGCTCCTCCAGGAGGCAAGGCGCATCCTGTTCTATCAGTAAGGGTTCTCAAAAAAAGGTATGCGGCGCGGGGGAACTCGTGGTTCCATCACCATCATGGTTCCTGCTGACTCAATGACAAAAAGAAAGTGAAGGGCCTGCAGCGCAGCGCATGCAGGGCTAGCTTTGGGGTGTAGACAATCCTGGACAACACGTTCGGCATGGAGCTCGACAAGTTGCGCGTTACAACGCACGATACCATAGGTGGCGCCATGGGCCAGGAAAGGCCAGGAAGAAGCGTGGGCGCAGAAAGGCGAGAAGGTTGGCAGGCCGTAATCGGATATTCTCATGTATTTGCAAATCAAACTTCGACAGGAAAGTGGTCCATCAAATTCTCGTTCCTAAAGTTGGATTTAACTCCACCCGCGCGTCGGCCTCGCTAAAGTTGCCAGTGAGGGAAACTACCTCCCCACTCTTCAAGTACTATACAGTATCCGAACTGCATGGGTTGCAGAAAATTTTTGTCGAACAACGTATATTTGAAAAAGTCTAATCGGTTATGGAAGGGATTTTGTCGCGCTCACTTCGGAGCATGACACGGTGTCGAAAACTTGTGGTCTAGGTGTGTTGGATCTTGACACGAAGCCAGAACACTTCGTGGGTGTGCATCTATCTCGACACAGGGTCACCGACTATCACCGGAGGCGGGACAGTGGTGAGCCGTTTTACCCCCCATGCCGTCAGTTTCTGGTACACACCACTGGAGTCTGGGGGTGAGACTGAGACCCCGACTCGGACGTCGGTTTACTACTGGACGTACAGTAATCCACAGCGATCATGTGACTTAGTAGCCGTAAACTGGCCCGTCCGATCCGAGTCGCCAAGCGCAAGTTGAACCAACAGTACCGTGACTACGTGGTAGTACTAGTGTTCACTTCACAAGTAAACGTCGTAGTTAAACCATGGTATAACTGACTTGTATCCTATGGGCTAAGGCGGTATGTAAACAGTCTCAGCTGGCTCCCCGTTGATCAATATCGCCTGAGAAGTCAAGTCGATCGGTTTCAGTGCCAGTGACCCTTTGTTTCGAAGGTTTTACATCCCACCGTACTAGTGCCACGGACTCAGCCAGCTGTCCTTGCTAGTATGAACTACTAGGTCACTGCACGAGTGGGTCTGGATACCAATGGTAGTCGTCCTAGCTTGTCTGACTGGTCGTTGATGTACTTCTAATGGAGATTGTCGCGGCTCCGCCCATCAATTACTCGCAGGAAGTAAAGGCCGTTGCCGTCGGTTGTTCCGTCTAGGGGCTGTTGCCGGTAGTGCAGCGTCAGGCATTCAAGTCGCCAATCTAGCATCCTTTAATGTCACGAAACAGGTTGACCGTGACTGATATTCTTAGCACAGTACCCAGGAATTTTTTTGGCCTGGGCATTACTTGCTCATCACATGGACCAGGACAACTGGCACCTGTCTCGCATACCACGGCAGTTTGCTAGGCTTAACACTTGTGTCTCCACTATCACTACCCCCGCTGCTAGCCCACGAAGTACTACCCACCGTCTAGACCATGATTATGACCCTCCCGGTGACTCTAGTACATTGTCCGGCAGGTGCGCAACATCAGATGCCGGCTTGACCGGTGAATACATTACGTTCGAACAGCCTCCGTCTTCAGATGTCGCCAATCCCGGATTTCTTTGACCATGTCGGTGGCTTGATGTACAAATTCACAAGAAAAATAGAAGTGAGCGGCGTCTCATAACGAAATTATGTGGTGCCTTGAGGTTCTCTTGTCGAATTCTTCCAGAAACAACTCTATGCAAAACTCGTCTCCGTGGACTCATCAAACGCCTCGACAATTGGGTCACCAGCTGGATATCAGCACTTCTCTGCGGCGGGCGCTCCACGGCATTCACTGGTCTGCCGTACCTACTACAGTATTGTAAGTTTGGAAGTGTGCATGTCGCTCTGTGATATGGACGACGGTTCAACTCGAGGCATACGCCAAATTGGTATTATGTTAGAGTCAGACGATCACTGGTACTCACATGTTCTCGGAGACTTTACGAAATGTAAGCACCCCATTTTCTCGCTCGGCTATGGGTTCCGTTCATCGATGCCCTGCGTCGACATGGAATACGTATACGACAGCTCAGTGGGTGTAGATATGACAAGTCTAGACCTGATACGCAAGTGGCAGTGAAGTCCTGCTCCTTTGGAGATCCCTGGTACGTGCGTAGCGACTCGGACATTCTACACACGATAAAATCTGACAGTCGAAATAGAGATAACTCATTTACCACTCATTGCACTTCGTCAGTATTTCCTTGGTACTACTAGCGGAACCGCACGAGCGCTGTAGGGGCTGGAAGTGTACTGGCGTTGATTCATATCAATCGGCTGTGATCATAGAGCCAACCCCATCAAGGCCTCCCTGGGCCCGCAGATGTCACCCTCCGAAGCTCACTTCCTGAGACACAGCGTCGTTCCTTGGTTTCTGGACACGGCCCACAGTAATTCACAGGCACCTGGCTGCCAAGTGCCAGAGTTTGGCCAATGTGCATTGTGCAGATAGCGATGATTCTAGGTGATATGCGAGGGCCCTCATCCGAAGGATTTAATGGTGTTACTTCGTATTTCTGGCGCCCCGTCGCTTGTCACGCGACCCAACCTTCTCGCGTACTGCCAGTGGCGCTTTATATATTTTCCATTGAGGTGAGGTTAGAACCGCATATAATCTATTACTGTCTAAGGGACCCTTGCATCTGACAGATGACTATGGCGCCGCAGCGAGTCCGCGGATCTCCTGTCCTCCCGCGGCCCACGCATGCGTACGATAGCGCTACTTGACTGGCAATGAATGCGTATACAGCTTCGATATCATTGGCCCACCGAGCATGGAGGAAAGTTATAAAAGGGTAGTTCATTGTCCTTCTACTCTCCAGTCCAGAGCGCCGCTTCGCCCTTCAGGATTACCACAGCCTTCATTTGATCTTCACAATGATGCTCTACAAGCCTTTTGTCTCTTTGGTCATGGCCTTCGCTGCGGCAAGCAGCGTCGCTGCCACCCCGTGCGACGGTGGCTATCCACCCCCCAACACCACGCCGATCCCTGCAAGCCAGTGCAACCCGGGACCGGTTTGGTGCTGCAATACGCTCACTTCTCCCAGCAACCCACTTGCGATTTACATCGCAGGCCTCATCCCCGCGGTAGTGAACCCCACCCTCGCCGTTGGGTTGTCCTGTGTTCCCCTCCTCGCCGGCGTACAATGGTGACTCTATCGTCTCCCCATTATTGCCCTTAGAATCCAATTCTGACGAACCGCCACAGCGCTAACACTGCGGTTTGTTGTCAAGACGTGCATCAGAGTCTGTGTCTCTCGTGGGATCGACCGCCGTTGGTATTTACTAATGCCGGATTTACTATTTTCAGATGGCCTGGTCAACATCGCTTGCACCCCAGTCACCATCGGTCTGTGAGTGCAGGCGGACCCGAAACAGTTTAGGACAGTCGTCGCAGATGGAATTTAGTAGGAGTGATGGGGGTGTGGCTGGACATTTTCTTGACATCATCTTCAAAGTATTCTGAAATTATCACGTACGACTAGTTTTGGTCGTGTCGTTGTTTGGTCTCACGTAAATTCTGGACAACAAAAATGCCGGAATTTCTCAGTTAGTCTTATGGCGTTTGCTGGAGTGTTATGAGTGGTTCACTGGCCAGAAACTGGACGATACACTGTGAGCTAAGTCACGGTACTGGGAGAGCAGCGACCATTTCTGGCCATGTTGCCTTAGGCGGAGTGGTAAAGCTACCCTCGGGCATCCTCATGACCTAGAAGCGATGCAAGGGATTAATAGAATTTTGGGACGATAGGCGGTGTGTGTCAAATCGTAACAGAGACGATCATCGACTCAGTTCGCGTTCGGATGAGTGATTGTTGTACTTTATTTGGCTGGCGGAACAATGGGACGTCATCCGATTCGATCGGACATTTCCGTGATCACTGGCAGAAGCAGCCCCTGCTGTACTGTTCTGTACTGTTACAGTACTGTAAACCTAAAGACTATCTGGGGATCTCGGATCACTTTCCAATCGCAAAAAGGTCTAACCAAGAAGCATAGTATCTTCTTCGTGCCTTGACATCTATGAGCAGCTTAAGTTAGATGAATCGGAATTCTCCATCCATTAGGGCTCAACTACCCGTCAACCCTCGAAGGGCAGTAGATCACTCCCCCCGCCATGGCTATCCCACCTATCAGACCACCATCTCTCCCACAAAACGGAAATCCGTCTCCTCCGCATGAATTCGCGGGGCGATGTGGCAAAAGAGTTCATTCTTGCCCCGTGTTCGAGAAAGCATTTGACCGTTTAAGTACGCTGAAAAAGGCACCCCCGCTTATCAACGTTATGATCCATTCTGCATGACCAAGCTAACTTTCGCGGCAGAACATGCTGGTTCATACGGGAAAGAAATGTGAGTTTCCTCACAAGAAACCCCGCGCGCTTCTCCGTCGCTCGTGCCCCCGCCTCTCACACAACTCGTGCTCACCGCATACATGACAACGCCCACCGCGCACATGACACCGCACCCTCACCTTTGACGCATACCTCGTCCAGTTGTAGCCCCCAGGTTTCCTGGATCGCGCGCATCGGCGATGTAAGCAACGGCACGACAGTCGACACCTCGTAGATGCACGGGTTGCGGTACCGGTGCGCTCTGCAGCGAGGTGGGGCCGGCGAGGATAGTGATGTGGCTTTAGGAATGGTGCTAAGGTGCGCTTCGCCGCAGAGTTCATGGCCGAGCGCACGAGCCGCAGCGGTGGATGATGAAAGGAGAGACAAGGAGAGCAGCAAGCACGAAAAGGGACTGGTGACATTGTTGAAGGGTGTCGAACGGGGACCGCCGGCGCGACTGTTTACAGTAACGTTTATCACTTCATTTTGTGCCATTATGACGATTGGCAATTCTGGTCATCAAGCCACCGGATGTGCGATCGCCTGCGAAAACGAACACGATACTTCTTACTACTCAATCATCTCCCAACCCCTACATCCACACTAGCTCTCATCCCTGTCAGACAGACCACGAGTTTCCCTGTTATCGAGGAGATAAAGACACCAAGCATGGGACACACAAGGTATCATCAACTCACGTAGACATATAGTATTACCTTCATGGCGGTCATACACCTCTTAGTCACTGTTTTCCGTCTTCATCCCCACGACCTTTGGCTTCGCCAATGGTATCTCTAGTTACCCCTTTCAAGACTACACCTGCTGCACAGGGGCTGCCCTCGTTCACTGCCATAGACATCCGGGTTGAGAATATTCCGACCATTCATACAAGTAAACTATCGTCGCTACTATGCGTAAAATGTCGCCTTTGCATTGTCAAGCACGACTTCGGAACTGCTCCATCGTAGTCAGCGACGTTTGGTCTGTTATAATAGTCACGAAGTGACCCAGCCCCGCGAGCTTTTGTGTACCGCATCGCTGCTATTGAGTGAGTGATGTAGGAGAGAAGGGAGAAGGAATGAAGCTAACGATGTAGGTCAGCGCGTTTTCTCGATAGCTATCTGAGTAAGGGATTGCAAACGGATCCTCATGCAGCGGTCGCGGGAACATGATAGCAGCGCAAATAGTACTAAAAGACAACAAGACACGGGAATTGATGTCTGCATAAGCGCAGATGGTGACGCACGCAGGTAGTGGATGATCGCGGTGTATGTGTAGCAAAAGTAGAAAAGAAAGGTCCCAGTTTTTGAGCTGAGGAGAACCAGTCTAGTGGCTCGCATCAGAGGGACTTTCTTTACTGAGTGCGAACCTGGTGCGTTATACTTACTACAGACATGCATAACGTAGTTTGTTGGCTCGGCAGTGCCCGTGCTGCTCCCCTGGTCTTCGTGACCCCCAGTGGCTGGGATGGGTCCTTATTCACACCGCAGGTCCCCAGCGTGATCCTATTAACTTAACTTACTCTTGGTTGATCCACTTCCCCCTGGATTTGTTCCACGGATCTGGTAAAGAAATATTCCGTGGGGCAGGAGAGTTCTTCCGCGTGCTATTTACGGGCTTGAGGGCGTCGGGCAGTGATAAAGTGTCACATACATAGGATAAGTCAAGAGAAGTGACAGCTTCTACCCCTGCGCAAGCCCAACTGAAAAATACACGTTCCACATCAGTTAAGGTATACCTAGCTGGACGAGAGAACATGCTGGGTAGGACGGAACCCTGGACTGGCTGGGAGTGAAGGTGTGTCGGAAGTGACGCCCATGAACTTGAGTGACATGCGCCACTTTCAGCTTTACAGATGCATAAGTATGTGCCATTACCCTGGCCAGCTACAGTCTGTACGTGAGACATTGTTATCGATGAAAACAACAAGCCAGCCTCGGAACACGTCGCAGAACGTGTAGGAAAATACAAACGGGCTCGCCTCGCAGCCTAAATTGCGCGCAGTCGAATTTGCATTACCCTGCCTGTGGCAAGAGCCAGATTACTCGAAAAGCGGGGGAAAAGAGGTAACATATTGACGACATGAGATGCGGACCCACCGGCATAGTTGGTATATGAGTGCGCGGAATCGCTTTCCATGGAATCGGGAACCACGGAAACCAACCAATGAGAGTGGAGAGTGGAGATACTGTAGCGCAGAGCCACTCGTCTATCAGAAACTCATCGCAGATGGTGCACGGTACTAGCAAGGTGAGTGCCCTGGAGCACTGTCGACTTCCTATCATAAGTGTGGGTGGAGCAGGAATCGAAGGCAAGTATCTTACCTTCTCAGGTATTTGCAAATCAAACTTTGACAGGAAAGTGGTCGGTCAAATTCATGCGTTCCTTGAGTTAGATTTAACACCACCCGCGCGTCGGCCTCGCTAAAGTTGCCAGCGGGGGTGGAAACTACCTCCCCACTCTTCAAGTACAGTAGAAATTCTCATAATGCATAGGCCTAGAATATGATGGTGAATAAGGCTCACGTATGGGCTTTTTGCCTAAACTGGTGTTGTGTTATGCATTGTGAGAATTTCTACTGTATACTGTATCCGAACTGCACGGGGTGCGGATAATTTTTGTCGAACAACGAAAAAGTCTAATCGGTTATGGAAGGGGTATCGTCGCGCTCACTTCGGAGCATGACATGGTGTCGAAAACTTGCCAGTGTGATCTCGTCATCATCTCGAGTCTAGGCGTGTTGAATTCTTGACACGAAGCTAGAACACTTGTGGGGTGTACATCTGTCTAGACACAGGGTCACCGACTATCACGGGAGGCGGGACAGTGGTGAGCCGTTTTACCCCCCATGCCGTCAGTTTCTGGTGGTGCATACCACTGGAGTCTCAGGCTGGGCCCAGGTAGCGGTGGCTGGGGTGCACCGACGTCGGCAGTACCGCGATCATGTGACTTAGTAGCCGTAAACCGGCCCGTCCGAAGTCAACTCGATCGGCTTCAAGTTCTGACTCAAGGTTTTCAGTTACATCCCTCCCAAACTACTGCAGAGCCACAGACTCAGCCAGCTGTCCTTGTTAGTATGGTTATTATGTCACTGTACGAATGGGTTTGGGTACCAATGGTAGTCGTCCTAGTTCGTCTGACTGGTCGCTGATGTACTTCTGATGAAGCCTGAAATTGTCGCGGCTCCGCCTATCACTTACTCGCACGAAGTAAAGGCCATTTCTCATGTTGCCATTGTTCCGTCTAGGGGCCGTTACTGGCAGCAGTGCAGCGTCAAGCGTTTAAGTTGCCTGTCTAGCATCCTTTCATGTCACGAAACAAGTTGGCCGTGACTGATATTCTTAGCACAGTACCCAAGAATTTTTTTTGGCCTGGACATTACTTGCTCATCACATGTACCAGGAAGACCTGCACCTGTCTCGCATACCACGACAGTTTGCTAGACTTAACACTTGTACTTGTGTCTCCAATATCACAATCCCCGCTGCTAGCCCACGAAGTACTAGTACCCACCGTCTAGACCATGATTATGACCCTCCCGGTGACTCCAGTACATTGTCCGGCAGGCGCGCGACATGCCGGCTTGACCGGCGTATACATTACGTCCGGACAGCCTCCGTCCTCCGATGTCGTCAATTCCTAGATTCCTTTGACCATGTCAGTGGGTTGATACACAAACTCACGAGAA
Organism: Lactifluus subvellereus; assembly: GCA_022496195.1. Classification (NCBI taxonomy): domain Eukaryota; kingdom Fungi; phylum Basidiomycota; class Agaricomycetes; order Russulales; family Russulaceae; genus Lactifluus; species Lactifluus subvellereus. Next base: position 49,397 of record WTXC01000087.1, on the reverse strand, counting down.
AATAGAAGTGAGTGGCGTCTCATAACGAAATTATGTGGTGCCTTGAGGTTCTCTTGTCGAATTCTTCCAGAAACAACTCTATGCAAAACTCGTCTCCGCGGACTCATCAAACGCCTCGACAATTGGGTCACCAGCTGGATACCAGCACTTCTCTGCGGCGGGCGCTCCACGGCATTCACTGGTCTGCCGTACCTACAGTATTGTAAGTTTGGAAGTGTGCATGTCGCTCTGTGATATGGACGACGGTTCAACTCGAGGCATACGCCAAATCGGTATTATGTTAAAGCCAGACGATCACTGGTACTCACATGTTCTCGGAGACTTTACGAAATGTAAGCACCCCATTTTCTCGCTCGGCTATGGGTTCCGTTCATCGATGCCCTGCGTCGACATGGAATACGTATACGACAGCTCAGTGGGTGTAGATATGACAAGTCTAGACCTGATACGCAAGTGGCAGTGAAGTCCTGCTCCTTTGGAGATCCCTGGTACGTGCGTAGCGACATTGTACAGACGATAAAATCTGACACTGCAGTCGAAATAGAGATAACTCATTTACCACTCATTGCACTTCGTCAGTATTTCCTTGGTACTACTAGCGGAACCGCACGAGCGCTGTAGGGGCTGGAAGTGTACTGGCGTTGATCAATATTAATCGGCTGTGACCACAGAGCCAATCCCATCAAGGCCTCCCTGGGCCCGCAGATGTCACCCTCCGAAGCTCACTTCCTGAGACACAGCGTCGTTCCTTGGTTTCTGGACACGGCCCACTGTAATTCACAGGCACCTGGCTGCCAAATGCAAGAGCTTGGCCAATGTACAGATAGCGATGATTCTAGGTGATATGCGAGGGCCCTCATCCGAAGGATCTAATGGTGTTACTTCGTATTTCTGGCGCCCCGTCAATCTTCTCGCGTTCTGCCAGTGGCACTCTCTATATTTTCCATTGAGGTGAGGTTAGAACCGCATATAATCTATTACGGTCCAAGGGATCCTTGCACCTGACAGATGACTATGGCGCCGCAGCGAGTCCGCGGATCTCCTGTCCTCCCGCGGCCCACGCATGCGTACGATAGCGCTACTTGACTGGCAATGAATGCGTATACAGCTTCGATATCATTGGCCCACCGAGCATGGAGGAAAGTTATAAAAGGGTAGTTCGTTGTCCTTCTATCCCCAGTCCAGAGCGCCGCTTCGCCCTTCAGGATTACCACAGCCTTCATTTGATCTTCACAATGATGCTCTACAAGCCTTTCGTCTCTTTGGTCATGGCCTTTGCTGCAGCGAGCAGCGTCGCTGCGTGCGGCGACGATGGCCATCCACCCCCCAACACCACGCCGATCCCTGCAAGCCAGTGCAACCCGGGACCGGTTTGGTGCTGCAATACGCTCACTTCTCCCAGCAACCCACTTGTGACTTACATCGCAGGCCTCATCCCCGCGGTAGTGAACCCCACCCTCGCCGTTGGGTTGTCCTGTGTTCCCCTCCTCGCCGGCGTACAATGGTGACTCTATCGTCTCCCCATTATTGCCCTTAGAATCCAATTCTGACGAACCGCCACAGCGCTAACACTGCGGTTTGTTGTCAAGACGTGCATCAGAGTCTGTGTCTCTCGTGGGATCGACCGCCGTTGGTATTTACTAATGCCGGATTTACTATTTTCAGATGGCCTGGTCAACATCGCTTGCACCCCAGTCACCATCGGTCTGTGAGTGCAGGCGGACCCGAAACAGTTTAGGACAGTCGTCGCAGATGGAATTTAGTAGGAGTGATGGGCCGGGGGGCGTGGCTGGACATTTTCTTGACATCATCTTCAAAGTATTCTGAAATTATCACGCACGACTGGTCTTAGTCGTGTCGTTGTTTGGTCTCACGTAAATTCTGGGCAATAAAAACGCCGGAAGTTCTCAGTTAGTCCAATTATGGCGTTTACTGGAGTATTATGAGTGGTTCACTGGCCAGAAACTGGACGATACGCTGTGGGCTATTAGTAGGCCCTAGTACTGGGAGAGCAGCGACCATTTCTGGCCATGGTGCCTCACGCGGAGTGGTGGAGCTACTCTCGTACATCCTCATAACTGGATGAACGGCCCGGGTAGTCAAGAGGGCCTGGCTAAGGCCTTGGTCGCGAATCTCTACTCTGCTTACATGATCATCCGCTATATCCGACTCCGAGTCGAGTCTCCGAGTCGATCACAGACTACAGTAGCAGCTCCTCCTCCCCTACTACTAGTACTACTAGTCGTATTCCAATGTCACGGCCCCCTTGGAGCTATCAGGTAGCACCTGCTCGTCGTAATGTCCTTGTGTATGCGCACCTTGTACTTGTTGATCCTGTCGTGTTCAGACTCATAGACCGAAGTCACGGTAGCCGATCAGCCGATTCCGCCCAGGGCGAGTACCAAAAGTAGCCCTGCTGCTCAGAAGGCAGGTACCAATTTCAGTCAACGACTGCAGCACTTCTCGCTGCAATCATTCCCTCATTATTCTCCGAGTTGACACTGACGCCAGAACCCAGAGTCTCTGGATGGACGATTCCACTTAGGTGGGATCTCAGGTTCTGGGGCTGCAAAGCTTCGGGAATTTCGAAGCCTCACTTTGATGGATTCTTCCACGTGCACTGGCATCTTTGCACGAAGTTATTTTAAGTGAACATGCCCTTCACGAACGAGCAATGACGTGATCGTGCTTCTCAACTCGGAACACCGCCGCCCAACGCGCATCGAGTGCAGTAACATCCCAACCCTAATTGGATTACGAGTAGACTGCGTCGTGATATTACCGGTCACCATGATTGAGGAAGAACCTGGAGAGACTAAGAAAGTATATATGAACGGACACCTTGGCCAGTCCAGATTGTTCGATGTATACAAGCTATATACGTATAGATAATAGTAACGGGTATTTTCTAAACACAACATGCACTATTACATCCAAGCCAACCCAAGTCGATCCGTCCACGCGTGTCAGTTAAGAAAATAACAACAGAATTTTGCGAGTTCGCCTACGACGGTCCCCCGCCGAGGGCAAAAACGAGCCCAAAAAGGTCCCGCCAGCCGCGCCGCACGGACACGCGCGCGCCGGCACCGTACTCCTCTGCGAGCCACTCGACGAAGCGCGCATCGAGGCTGCTCAGCGGGCTGAGTTCGAGCTCGAGCACGTCGCGCGGCGTCAGCTGCACCACCGTCTCCCCCTCGTCTGGATCAGGGAGTAGCGTGGCGAGCCGCGAGAGCCAGAAGCGCGTCTGCGCGTGCAACGTCTGGAGGAGCGCGAGCGTCGTCTTTCGCTGGCGGTTGCACACCAGCGCCGCATCCTTCCCTCTTTCCTCTTGCTCCTCGTCGTCATCGTCCTTCAGGCCGTCTTGCTGGGTCGATGGCGACATCCTGGGAGCATAGCTCCTGCTTGCGTGGCGGTACGACCGCTCTGAAACAGCTATGGGGCGACCCTCGATGCCCTCGCCGCGCGCGCGCACGCGCACAGAGGCGTCCGCATCGGGACCGTCAACATAGGCCTGCTCTTCGGCCTCGGGCAAACCGTTATTGCTGCTGCGCCACGTGCGACCACCGGTCCAGAGCCCCGCGCAGGCCAGGCACATGTCTTCATACAGGCGCCAGGTGTCTGTCCAGAGTGAGGGCGGCGCACGCGTCAGGGCGCTGACGCCCGCGTCGAGCTGCAAGATGCGGTCGAGCTCGTTCCACTGAGATGATGCCACTTTTATCGCCCCAGGAGTGGGAGTGACAGAAGATCGGGTGTACGCACCAGTTTGACGTCACTCCACGTGAAACGAATCGTGGAGAGGTGGTATGACGGCTTTCGCGAGCGGCCGTTCGGCTCCCTTACGGAGAGTTGCAGTCCTGGGCGGGAGGCCCGCTCGGGCGAGAAAGACGTCATGTCAATGATGAGGTCGTAGTACTGTGGTTTCTCCATGAACACGGCATCTGTCGTACCTAACAAAATCCGTGAGCAAACAGAAGGGTAGAGGACAAGACCCCAACGCACACGCGATCCAACCGCACCCGGTGTTCGACTCATGCTCGAGGACACTGATATCATGCAGCGTGATGGCACCGAGCACATTGATGCCCTCCTTCTGCTTGCCCCTTTGGCGCGGGCGTGGAAAAATACCTTCGACAGACTCAACGGCGGTCTGCTCCTCAAAGCACATGTCCGCCGCGACCTGGCAGAAGATGCACGCAGCCTCTACGGGTGGCTGAGTATATATAAGTATGCGGCGGCGGCCGAGGATGTGCTTGTACAGCGTGAGGGAAGAGGGCCCAAGGATGCGCAGGAAGTGTGGGAGTTGGAGCGTCGGGTTGGCCGACGTGTCCCCGTCTGGATACTGAAAAGAACCGCATTCTAGAACTCGCATGGGATGAGAAAGCAAGACGCACGTCATGGTTTTCATCGAGCTCCTCGCTCCATTGGTGCCATTCACCTGCGCCACCTAGGTCCGTGCGGCGCACCCTGCGCTCGTCGAAGAACCGTCGCGCGGGTGCCCAGTCGTCGCCTTCCGGCTCACCCCCAGATCCGCGCGGGTGCTCGTCGAGCGAACTATAGATCTCGTGTGCGAGAGCCCTGAGCGCAGAGACATGCCGCCAGGGGCGGGGGCGCAGGGATGGCGCGAGAAGGATGCCGAGAGAGGAGAGGCGGAAGCCGCGCTGGCCGCGCTCGGACGTCTGGCGGCGGCGGAAGATGCAGACACCACGGTGGGTTTCGCTGGAGAAGTAGCTGGTGGGGAGAGATAGCGTTGAGCGGGGTGGGTAAGGGACACACGGCTCCCGCATGAGACTGCGGCACACGTACACGACGTCCTGTTCTACGAGGTGCAGTCCACTAGGCAACGCGCTGAATTCCACGCCGTCGAGCTGAATATCTAAGCAAAGAGCCCGGTCAGTGTGGCTGGGCGGGTGTATGCTAGAAATGGAACATCAATACCATCGCTGGCTCTGAGAGACCAATCGAGGTTGTTCCCTCGCGTAGGGTGAAACGAAGCGTGGAATATTGCAACTACGCAGACCGACTCAGTTCGAGGTTGCTGTATGGAATTAAGTAAATTATGCGGAGCTCTCTCGTACCGATATCTTGTGGTGGCTTTGAGGCTTGGTTCGATCCCGTTGCCATTGTCGTAGAAGTGGAAGTGCCTGAAAGGAGAAAGGAAAGTCTTTACGAGTCATGGTTACGTAACGTAACTCAGCCATGTCTGCCGCCTCATCTACCGCTACTCCTCAACAAATCAATGTCGCCGATCTCGAGCTCCCTCAGCTGGCAGAAGTGAAGAGACAACTAGAAGAGGTGAAAGCTCTCCGTGCTCGAATTCGGACCCTAACGAATCTCCTGCTTCCGTAGGAGCTCTCGCACCTAACCAACTCTTTCGCTCAACTGAAGCAAGCGCAGTCGAAATTCCAGTCGTGCATCGAGAGCGCAAAGGAGATAAAGCAAGAGAACAAAGGTACTGTACTCCAGTCGTCTCGTTTTAATCGGACGACAAAAACTGCGTCAAGGCAAAACTGTTTTGGTGCCGCTCACGAGCTCGCTGTACGTTCCGGGAAAGCTGCGAGATGTGGAGAACGTGATCATCGACGTTGGGACGGGTTACTACGTTCAAAAGGTGCGATTGTGTCTCTTAGTAACATCCGTTAATCACGCACGGCGGGTCAGACGCGAGCCCAGGCTGTGAAGCACTACGAAGAAAAGATCGAATATATCAAGAAGAACCTGGATGGGCTACAGGAGACGATACAGAAGAAGCAGGATAATTTGAGTTATCTAGTTAATGTCATCCAGTCAAAACTTCACGCCCACGCCAATAACAAGGATTGAAATCCATGTTTTTGTCACGATCGATGGTATTCAGAAGCGAGAAAGGCGCCTTCAAGCGCTCAAGTCAGGCTCACTCAACATTCTCTAGATCTATTCTTCACTCCTAGTTTGACCATATTCGGCGCCCAGCACAATCAGCCCCTCTCCTGCTTCGCACGATTAAGGTTCCGCACTTCTCGCCTTGTTACTGTATCAAAGTCCCCGCGACCTCAACTAACCGCCGAATCCCTTAACTCTCAGTTACCCTCCGTTCACGCTGTCTACGGTTTACCTCCGGGTGTCACCTCTCCCGCCGCAGCAACAAAGAAAATTAAATTGGATGTAGGACATGTACTAAGATCCACCCTCCGAAAGTTCTTACCACCCGAAGAAATCCGCCGAGACGAGGAGCTATCATTACATCGGCCTCCTCCTTTCCATCTGAAACCAATTCCTCATCTGTTTCACGATAGAATCCCAATCTCTCATCAACGAGGTTCGCTGTCGCGATCGCAAAATGCGAATCTCAAGTTCGCTCCACCTGCCACGCACAGAGTCTGGCGCGCCCTCACAGGCCAGTGCTGACCGTCACTATCACGGCTCCTCCAGATCATCTTCGTAGCGGGCGCGACCATGACACGATAGCAAGTTGACAGCGCCCTGGAGACACGCCACGGACGGCGTCTTCCTGCCCTGTACCGCGCTCTAATTACGTCCCAGAAAATCCCAAGAGTGGATACACGCAATACCTTGGCAGACGGCTGCTGCCCATTGTATTTCATCGGTGAGACGATGTCGAGAGTGCTGCGTTTCCTGTCGCGGATAGTCGCATACTGCACAGGGTGAATACCGTAGTGACCGTACTGTACTCGTACGTATATCATATATATGGATGATGTACCATTAAGCCATCAAATGCGAAAAACCACAACAACAAAGATGGCCAGAGGTAATGCATGTGCCAAAGGGAGAAGAATAGCTCAAATTACGGTCGCAAAACCGAGGGGAAGTGGGAGCGGTGGAGACGCAGACTGACATGACAGCCGTGAAGGTACGAAGATGGAATATGTCCAACTGCGTCCAGCACAACTTGTATAGGTCATGGCTGATGGGCCTCCAGCGCCTCCGCCTCAGAGCCACCACTGACACTGTTACTTAGTGCGCCACTAGGTACTCGCCGTCGGGTCGGGCACCTTCGCCTCCGCCAATTGAAGTGGTAGCAAATGTGGCCCTAGTACGAACCCCAGCAAGGTCGTTCCCATTAGCTCGAGCGTCACGGTGTGTTCTTGCTGTGCGTGGTCTATGAATAGAAGCACTGATGGAGGAGTCGTTATTTTTTTTGCGGAGCAGTGCAGACGAGCGTGGATGCGGGTAGCCCCGGGGCGTACGTGAGGACACAGGTGCCACGATTTGACGGAATGAATGAGTGGGGGAGCAAATGCGGTCAAAGCCAAGTGTTGTTCCACCTGCGGAGTGGAGGTGGAGGTGGATAAGGAGCACCGCAGTCCGAGATAAGGACGACATTCTGAAGCACAGTCACCGTGGACATTAAGCTAATGCTTTTCAGTACACACACAGTACACGCATTGACTCTGTGTTGTTGGAATGGATGATAAGAGCGGCCTCAGGCTTGTCTAGAACGGTGGCGGTGGAGCCCGAGAGAACGGCGCACAGTGATGACCCTATTATTATACATTGAACGGACTTCGGACTCGGACGGACAAGCTTAGTCTGTCTGGCACCACTAGTACAGTACAGTACAATACAAGTACCTACCACTTGTCACAACTCCCTCATCTTCTAACATGGCCGAAACTAGAGTCAGTTCTCTCCATCTCATCACTCTACAACTTGCCTTTATTAACAACCCTAGGGCCCCACCGCCGCGAACAAGCTTGCCTTGTCTCGAGCGCTTGGTGCCGCATTCCTCACCCATCAAGTCGAGCAGCTCGAAAAGTCCGTCTCTGCCCCTCCCCCCCGTCCTTCTCCCTCTCGCAGCTACAACAGCAGCAACAACAACTGGCGAGATCGCCAACGCCCACACCCACCACCATCCACCGACTCGAAGCGCGGCCAGCTGCCTATCGGCGGTATCAAGATCACCACCTCTGCCGCGCCACCCCACCACCAGCAGAAGGAGCGCCCTGCAGCCGCTGCAAGGAAGCGCGGGGGTGAGGACCCCCGCAAGACGCCGAGCGTCAAGGAGGCCGACGTTATCATTGTCGATGCGAGCGTGCTGGTCAATGCTCTGGGGCAGGTCAAGAGGTGGTGTAGAGACGGGCAGGAAGAGGTCCTCATCGTCCCACTCGAAGGTATGTTTCCATTCTGTCTATCAAGTCCTCCTTTCCTAGTCATGCGCAGTCCCTGCTTCCTCGCGAGGTCGCAGAGTGCATTTGGCGCCCGTACGGCGATAGCCCAGGGCAGACGGCGTGGGACTTGTGATTCGCTTTGGTTGTGCGTCCTGACCCCTCTTCCTCCAGCGCTAAACACCCTCGACTTGCTCAAGAAGGGTTCGACCCCCCTTGCCCAGCGCGCTCGCACCGCTTCCCGTGTGCTCGAGTCACAAGTGGGCACAAACCCGCGCGTGCGCGTACAACAGGACGATGCTTTCATCCTCTGGGACAAGATTACTTTTGACGAGGATCCTCTCACCAGCGGTACAAACGCTACCTCGATGCCATCATCAACATCTCCGTCACCTGAATGGGTCCGCCGCACGATCTGCTGTGCACAATGGGAGACTGAGCACGCCGACGCGGCACGTCCGCGCGTTGTTCTGGCCACGCTCGCCCCGCCGCAGTCGTCCTCTGCGGCGGCGGCGCCCGCAGGCGATGCGTCGCAGCAGCAATCCGAGCCGGCTACTACGTCCCCAGTTCCCCTCCCCGCTCCCCACCTCGCGCAGCAGCACAGGCACGAGCCGCGGGTGACGGGCACCCTTGTCACGCACTGGGCGCGCCGCGCACGCCTCGCCGTCCTCGAGGTCCCCCCGTTCCTAGCTGCAACAGCAGCCGCGGACGACCGCGCATCGCCGGAAGATCGTCGGTCCGCCCATCATCATCACCATCACAACAATCACCACCATCGCGGGCGCGGTCGCGGCGGGGGGATGGTTGAGCGCCCGCCCGCGGTCAAGGCTATGATGGAGATGGTCGCGCAGCCGACTCGGGTCGTGCGCGTGCTCGCACGCGGGGAGAAACTCGATCCGGATCCGTGAATGATGTTCTATCCTGTCGTTTCGTCGTCATCGCAAGGGACTCGTGGATTAGACGCATGATTATCGAATGGATGGAAGGGAAGGGAGTGTTGTCGGCCAAGGTGCGCTTGTGCTCTCGCCCACGTTTATCATTTTCCCCCCCCCGGCTCAAGCGCTAATGCTATTTTTTTTTTTTTTCAATAACTGCAGTAGATAGGACAGATCGCAGTCTCCGAACCAGCTGGAAAACGTTTCCCCCCCCTTCTCCCTGCTCACCCGCACACCGTCGACTTCCACAACATCCGCCTCTGTCTGACGGTTCCGCCAGTTTCAAGCACCCTTCCTTTGTCGTGTTGCATGCCATAGTGCAATACTGGCTACATCCCCTGCGTAGCTCCCCCAATTTCTCGCACCTCGTGCCGCTGGCGTCTTTGTCACCTCGATTGGACCTTCGATTTGATGACTTTGCTCACATTGCCCACGCAGTCGAATCCCAATTCTCTCATGCCTCGTCGATATATGTATATGTTTGTTGTCTTGGCCCTAGGATATCTCTCTTTTTTGTTTTGCTATCGTTCACCTTACCATCCCCTTCTGATCCTCGTCTTGCCTCGTCTCTTTTTTTCCCGTTTCCTATGCTAGTCACCGTAAGGACTTGACTTGTGTGCCTGTGCCGTCCGGTACTACTGTATCGTGTTATGTGCGAAATCTGTCTCGTATACAGTATGAATATGATTTCCTGCTTTTTGTTTTACTTTCTCTACTTGGTCCTTACATAGGACCCATCGTTTCTCCTCTGACCAGTTCCGCCCACTGCCCTATCTCGTCGAGACCCCATCTACGCACACCAAAAGGTGCCCCTCCCCTACAAAAGTCACCGCCGTAGCGGTGGCGAAGTCTGTTTGGTGTTGCGCATTTAACTGTCGTACTCAATGACTCAATGACAGTCAAAGTCAGCACAGCCCACTGGCACCCGACAGCCGCACCGCCAGCGGGCTCATGGTGCCAGGTCATCAGGTCACGACGGCGTGCCAGCTCCCACGGACCAGGCTGAGATCACATACTATATACGAAGGTGGCTCGGACGCAGTGCCGGGGGCGGGGGCGGGAAAGGGGTTATAGATAGAGGAGGGAGGGTAGAAAGAGGAACAACAGGATATCCTCACAGGGACCTCCAGAGTCGCTGCACCATTGTACTAGTATATCGTATGGTATAGCCTGTGCTCGTGCTCGCTCCTAGCGGGGCCCATCCAGGGCGGAGGGACGTATGCGTGTTCAAATGATGAGACGGATGAGTGTGGTAGCTTTCAGCCTCTGGCAGTGGGGTAGACGGGCGACTTGGGCCCCCCCACTTGGCCGCCCAATTCGAGAGGACCGCGACTCTTTCTTGTCAGGCCCTATCCTGCCCCTCCCCACCGTCACCTGATGCGCTTCGGTCATCGGCTTGGTGGTTTCGACTTTAGACAGCCGTAGTAATCATACCATTCTTGCTGATGGTTCCATGGTCGTGCTCCGAGTCTGCCCACACAGCCTGTCCTCTTGTCCCCTGTTCTTACTGGCTTGCCCTAGCGTTTACTGTCCCCTATTACGACTGACCGTACCGCCTCCGTGACCGCCAAGATGATCCTTATCGCAGAGCTGGGCGCCCAATCGATCATGCCGTCTTCCCCTAACGTATTGAATTGCCACATACCCGAGCTCACGCCAGAGCTCACGCCAGAAGAGGTAGATAAGCCAACCCCCAAACAGCGATCCCTGCCAGGCTAGACGCAGCCACGGTGGTCAGCCGGTAGCTACTTGCTGGCTTCCGTTTGTAAATGTGCACGGACCAACACTAGCCAACCAAAAGGGATTATCGGCGTGCGTAGGCTAGTAACTTAAGAGCGTGGGATGGAAGGTGTGGACTGGCTACGCGATTCGGCTTCTGGGCGCATCTGGATCCCTGTACAGTACATGTGGAGACGGGAATGCAGACAGCCATCAGCGTGCGGCGCAGAGCGTCCCCCAAAGCGGCCTCAGGGCCCGGGACTGCCAAGTGAGCCGAGCCAAGCAAGACTAGCCCTGAAATTGGGTACGCAACACGATTCCCCAGCCGGAAAGTGACGAGGGCGTTTGTGAATGAACGAGAAGGATCTGCTCGAGGCACACAGGGGTTTCTTGACTGTGCCCAAGGAAAAGCCAAAAAAACATGAGAAAGGATGTGCGTACTACCACTAGGAAAACCTTCAAGTGGCCCTGCCGCTCTCAACGCGAGAACTCCGAGTCACGACGAGTAATCTGCAGCACCATGCCGTACGTCTACAACTGAGCACGGTTGTCAGGGTATCCAGGGAGGCAAGAAATTTGTCGATGGAGCCATTTATATCTGCAAAGGGTATTAGGAGGTTAAATGCCAGATGGGTTCTTATTGAGAAATGATAATGTGATATCTCGACCGTGTAGCGAGAATACTGTAAATTAAATTGACGGAAGACTCAGTCGGACTCGAGTTCTGGAAGGGTCCGACGTCAACTTGAGAATATGTCGATGCCGTAAACCGGCGAGCGGGCGCTGTCTCTTGCCAGTGTAGTGAGTGTATCACCCTCAGGCCCAGGCTCAACTTCAGTTGCGTTTCGCTTTCTCTCTATTTGCACTTCCATCATTCGCTTGTAAAGTATCACACTCCTCGCTGCGTACGTCTATGGACGGCGCTCAGCACTCAACCCGTAGTTCCACCTCTTCTGCCATAGAACTCGTCACCTCAGCCAGTATCGGGCCTGGCTCTCCCTCACTCTTACCAAGTGACGTTCCCAGCAGTTTTGCCAGGCGCAGACTTAGCTGGGGCAGAGTCGACTCAGGACAGGATCCCCTTCATCTCGACGTCTCGCCCATGAACGATCCAGGTCCTTCGTCCCGTCCCAGCTACCCTCCACAACCCGTTTCCCCCTATACGATCGACGACGACCCATTCGTTTCGCCCTCCTACACTGACTCTGACCCGTTTCGCCCCTCGACCACCTCGGATTATGGCACAGAGAATTTCCCTTACTCTGGCAACCCCCGTGCGGGCAGTTCAAAGACATCCTTGATCCCTTCGCGCCGCCAATCCAGCGCATCCACCTTCGACGACGCTGCTCATCTCACCGCAAACATGGCCGCCGATCCGACCGACGAGGCCAGCTGGCAAACCGACTCGGAGTACGTAGCGGCGGCCACGCCACGCACGCGACTTCGCACGCAGCGCTACAGCATGGGGCTCTCACCCATCGAGCGCTCCGGGACCGCCATCGGGAGGTTCTCGCGAAGTATTCGCCGCGTCTCGTTGCGTGTCGTCAACTTTGCTGGCGTGGGTATCGACGACCGTATCCGTTTAAGTGGCGGTGATAGCCTTTCAGGCAATACCAACCAGCGCGTCCCGGGAGACGATGACGAGGTGGAGAAATCGGATGAGCCTCTCATGGATTTGAGCAAAGTTCTACCGTTACGCGGACAAACGCTTGGGTTTTTTGGGCCGACTAGTCGCATCCGACTTGCGATGTATGATTTTCTAATATATCCGTACGTTCTCTCTCCCTTTCGCTCCGAGTGCGTGTCTGACTTACCGCACAGATGGACAGAGCCTGTCATTCTTTGTTCGATTCTTCTTTATGCCGTTTTGCTGACCACACAAGCCTCTCGCACTCTCACTCTCCCTAATCCAAATGCGTCGCCTCCCCCCGTAGTTGGTTTCTTTCATACATGGGAGGACTATATCATATTCTTCCTCTTCATATTCTTCAGGAATGTCCCCCAAAGTTCTCTGTCACTCTTCGCTTACTGACACGTCGCGCAGCTTCGAAGCATTCGCACGAATTTGCGTCTCCGGACTGCTCCTTGACCCTGATGTCCCCATTCGTGCTATTTTTACTTCTCTCTCGATGGACAACCCAGTGGATCCCGTAACGGCCACGCCGATTGTCCGCCCCGGTGCAGTGGCCTCCACACACACTTCCACGAACCTCAGTCGCAAAGGCACTATCTTCCATCGCCTCCAGACCTTCTACGGGAATGCCACGCGTCCCTTTGCAGTTCCCTCCACCACCGGAGATCCCTCTTCCCCCGTGGGCGCCACCGCCTCTGCGTCTAGCGCAACCCTTGTCAGCCCCACCTCGCGGGGCCACAAGGGGGCCGGCACCACCGCAACGCTCCTCGAGAAGACAGCATCGTCGTCCTCGACCCCAGCCCCAGCCTATTCGTCGCAGCAACAGGAGACCCTCAGGCTCCCGTTCCAGTTCAGCATAGACCTCGCGCGCGGCGTCACGCGCCGCAACCTACCATACCTGCGCCACAGCTGGACGCGCATCGATGCGGTGTCTGTGATTACCTTTTGGATCACGTTCGTCCTCGCGCAGACGGGTGTCGAGCGTGGGAAGCACCACATCGGTTTGTTTCGCGCGCTGAGCGTGTTGAGGACCGCAAGGCTACTTGCGATCACGTCTGGTACGACGGTGAGTGACACAGCATGTGACACGCTGGTGCCTCAGGCGCTCACGGCAGATCGCCTTGGCAGACTATCATGCGCTCGCTTAAGACTGCCCGTCCACTGCTCGCCAGCGTGGCGTATTTTGTACTTTTTGCCGTTGCCCTGTTCTCGTATGTCCATCTCCACCCAAGGCGTGGCAAATTTTGGCTTGACTGACCTCTCGTTCGCCCCCTCATAGGATCATCGGTGTCCAGTCGTTCAAGGGCTCGCTACGCCGGTGGTGCTACTTGGAGCCGACCCTTGGCGAGCCCGAGACCCAGCTCACCCATCAATGCGGAGGTTATATTGATCCGCAAAACTTCTCCGTCATGCCGTACATAACGCAAGACGGGCGGAGTGTTACGCCGAAAGGATACATCTGTCCTCTCGGCCAGGTCTGCAAGGTCTGCGCTGACACTATCATGTGGTGGGGTGATATTGAAGGCCACATTAGGAAGTCCAGAATCCTCAGAATAACATCGAGAGCTTTGACACAATCTATTTCTCTGCTCTGCAAGTCTTTGTCGTGGCATCTGCCAACGGAGTGAGCGGCCCATCTCTATCATCGTCAAGTCACAGTCATACTGACGTTCTTCTACTTGCTTGTTGTAGTGGTCAACGTTGATGTACTCCGTGATTGACTCCGAGTTCTTCATTTGCTGTTTCTTCTTTATCATCTGCATCGTCGTACTCAACTTTTGGCTCATTAATCTGTTTGTTGCTGTGATCACGAACACGTTCTCCGCCATCAGAGAGGTTTCGCACAAAAGCGCGTTCAGTGCTGCCCCGTGAGTCTTCATCGTATCCTTTCAGACTTTCCTCCCTCAACTTTTGCTATCGCTGTAGTCTCAAACCCGTCGTCGATGAGCAAGACGAGGCATGGGCCGTTGGGACTGAGGGTCGCCGCCGTACGGCACGAAGAAACCCTGTCCGGGAACTGTACCAACACGTCCGGTGGTGCTGGGTAGCTCTTGCTCTCGCGTCGCTCGTCCTCCAGGCCACGCGGGACGTGAACATCAGCTCGACGCACGAGCAAATTCTTAATATCGGTGAACTGGTGTTGACTATCGCATTCGACATCGAGATCGCAATTCGGCTCGTCGCGCACCTGCCCGATTGGCGTGGCTTCTTCATCCAGGGCAACAACTACCTCGACCTCGTGCTTGCGATTGGCTCGACCATCATCCAGATCCCGGTTATACACGACTCGCCGGCGTATCCGTGGCTGACGATCTTCCAGCTCGCGCGGTTCTACCGCGTCATCCTTGAGATCCCGCGCATGAGGCCGCTGCTACTGTCTGTGTTCGGGAATATGAGCGGTCTCGCGAACATGTTGCTTTTCCTCATCCTTGTCAACTACCTCGCGGCACTGTTTTCCGTACAGATACTCCGCGGAGACATGCAGGGCAACCAGGCGATGAACTTTGGCCAGATCTTCACTTCGTTCCTGGCCGTTTACCAGGTCTTCTCCTCCGAGAATTGGACGAACGTCCTCTACAACTCCGCCACGGCGGAGATACCCTTGGGGCAGTCGCTGATTGTCATCCTGTTCATCGTAGGGTGGTTCTTTTTCGCAAACTGTTGGGTCACCTTCTCTTTTGTGCCCTTAGCCGGGGTTACTAATCACATGGGGCTTCTTCTATCCTAGTTATCGTGCTGCAGATGTTCATCGCCGTCATCAACGAGAACTTTGACGTCGCCGAGGAAGCCAAGCGCAGCCAGCAGGCCAGCCACTACTTCCAAACGCAGGAACCCGAGAGGGCCAGGGCGGCATGGATTCACAAGCTCAATCCATACCGGTGGTTCAAGCCATCCCCGAAGGCCATCGTCGTGGAGAACTTGCCTTTGAACCTCGTTCTGCC
Organism: Lactifluus subvellereus; assembly: GCA_022496195.1. Classification (NCBI taxonomy): domain Eukaryota; kingdom Fungi; phylum Basidiomycota; class Agaricomycetes; order Russulales; family Russulaceae; genus Lactifluus; species Lactifluus subvellereus. The sequence goes on along the minus strand of WTXC01000087.1, from coordinate 34,063 downwards.
CATGCAGAAAGCGCTCGTGCAGGACTACGGGATGCCCGAGCGCCGGCCCAGTCGTGTGAGTTTATTTCCTTTTCCGTCTTCGTTTCCCAGGCGATGTATCTGAATCCGGACGCAGTCCCGGACGGTGGGGAACCGAAAGCGCGTCCGTCATGTCACGAGCAAGTCGCTTAATATGTTGCAACAACTATTCATGGGCGACACGCCATCGAACAGTGTGCCTCTTGCCACTTTACGGCACGTTCGCGAGCACAGCACGCACCAGAACCCTATCGACGAAGAAACGGAGCGGTACCTGTGAGTCCCGTTTAGAAGTCGCGTTACTTCTTCAAAACCAACATGCTTCTTAGCGATTTGCTTGCGGCCCTTAATAACGAGGGGGCGGCGACTGAAGATGCCAACGATGCCCTGGATGAACGCAAAGCCATCAAGGCCGATTTCATCCGCAACCACCCATCGTACGACAAGACGTTCTGGATTTTTTCGCAGAAGAATCCGGCGCGCCAGTTCTGCCAGATGCTCGTTCGACCCGCAGGTGGCGAACGCATCTTCGGATGGCCACCCTCACCGATTGCGCATACCATCTTCCAGCTCGTGCTACTTGTCACTGTCGTCGGGGGGATCGTCGTCGAGTCTGTGGCCACACCTGTGTATCGCCGCAAATATTACGCAGAGCACGGACGCGTCCGTGGATCCTGGTTTGACATTGCAGAATCCGCATTTGGACTCACCCTCATGGTGGAGTTCATCATCAAGGTCGTCGCCGATGGGTTCCTCTTCACCCCAAACGCGTATGTGCGGAGCATCTGGAACATCCTCGATTTCTTCATCATGGTCGGCCTCTTCGTCAACGTCACCACAGGCTTGATCTTCATCGGTGGTCTCAGCCGGCTTACTCGGGCGCTAAAGGCGCTGCGGGCGCTCAAGCTGATCACGCTGATCGAGAAGACGCGTTCGACATTTGAATCGTTGATTATCTCAGGTATCTTGCGTATCCTCGATGCCGCCCTCCTCGCCATGCTCTATATGATCCCCTACGCCGTGTGGGGCCTGAACATCTTTGCGGGCCTGACAAACACGTGCAATGACGGGAGCGTGTCGGGCTTGTCTGACTGCATCAACGAGTACGAGAACAGCGTCGTGACCAATAGCAACGGTGGCCCTGCCTTTGCATTCCCCGTCCCGCGCGTGTGGGCGAATGCGGCCCCGTCGACAAAGTTCTCCTTTGATTCGTTCCGCGCGTCCTTGCTCATACTCTTTGAGATTGTCTCGCTCGAGGGCTGGATCGACGTCATGGGTGTCGTGACGAGCATCACGGGCCGCAATCAGCAGCCGCAGACAAACGCATCGCAGGTCAACGCCATCTTTTTCGTCATCTACAACTTGCTCGGTGGCGTCGTCATCCTCACCCTGTTTGTCAGGTGAGGCACTCAATCTAATCTACACATTCCGTGTCTGACTACAAGCTTTACTAGTATCATCATTGGCAACTTTAGGACAAAGACGGGTACGGCTCTGCTGACGCAGCCGCAGAGGGAGTGGATCGATCTTCAGAAGTTGATCAAGCGCCAACGGCCGTCCAAAAGGCCCAAAACGCGGCCCACGTGGCCGTTCAGAGCTTGGTGTTTCGACCGCGCGGTTTACAAACACGGTTGGTGGACGCGAATGATGACGGTCTTGTTTACTGTTCACATTTTCGCGCTCATGTGAGTATCCCTAAAGTCTACGTTGAAGAGAAGGGACTGTAGATTGAACCCAACATTTAGGACGCAAACATTTGCACCGCCAAGCTTCGCCGATAATCTTCGGAGTAAGCTCCAGACCATCCCCTTCGTTGAACTTCATTCCCTGATGCGGCTTTGCAGACGACTTCTTCCTCTTCGTCACCGTCATGTATGTGGCGGACATCGTCGTGCGCTTCTACGGGCTCGGATGGCAAAGCTTCCGCGCCAATGGCTGGAACGTTTTTGATGTCATCGTCGCTACGGGTAGTCTGCTTACGACCATCTCTGTGCGAGTCGGCGCCAGCGGCTACGTTATCGATCAGCTGCAAAAGCTTTTCCTAGTCAGCATTGCGTTCAAGTTGGTGCAGCGGATGAACAACCTGAACAAGCTGTTCAAGACTTCCGTGTATGTCGCAACATGACCTACCCCTTGTCCTCTCATGAACCCCTGTTTTTCAGTGCCAGTCTGCCGGTTATTATCAGCCTGCTTTCGCTCTGGCTCGTTCTTTTCGTATTCTTTGGTATCCTTTTTGTGGAGACTTTCAGCCTGACTAAGTGGAACACGATGGAGACTCGTGAGCAGAACTACTCGACGATGGGCAATGCGCTCGTCATGCTCGCGTTCATGACCTCTGGGTGGGTACTACTACAGGTTCTCGTTGAATCTCGCCTGACTTTTACTCTCAGCGAGAGCTGGAATCAATACATGCATGATTAGTGAGTTTCTTTTAACAGATCACCTGCATTTTTTCTTCTGACTGTGCTCTGCAGCACTACGACGTACCCTAGGTGTACTAATTCATCCCCCAACGACTTAGATTCGGACTGCGGGAGCACCGGTTGGGCTTACACCCTTTTCATATCATGGAATATTCTGAGCATGGTGGGTTGTCCCCCCTTTCCCAAAGCCTTGACAGCTCACCGTTTTTGTTTCACTTGCATCAGTACATCTTTGTGAACATGTTCACTGGTGAGCCATATTGCATCTTCGCGGTACCTGGGGCTCACACCACGCAGGTGTTGTCGTCGAAAACTTTTCGTACGTATTTCAGACCACGGGCGGCGCGAAAGCCGTGACGCGAGAAGAGATGCGGGCTTTCAAGAAGATCTGGGCAGAATTCGCAAACCAAAAGACCGGATTTTTGGAGCGTGCGCAGTTCGTTCCCTTTTTCAGAGTGAGTAGCTTGGCTTGTGTCGGCCGGTCCTCTCTTGCGATTATTAATGTTCGCTCTCGCAAAGAAATTGGGTGGCATCTTCGAAGTCCGCATCTATCCGGCAGAGTTCAGCGTTCAGAACATCTTGGCGTCTTGCACAGATACTACGGATCCTGACTACAAGTGGACGCCAGGCACTAAATCCACCCACGGTGTCAACCTCGGGTTGTTGAACGCCACACTATCGAGGATCGACCACGAAGCCATTCGCGGACGGCGCAAGCTCTTCAGCTGCCTGTACCACGAAGCAATCCTCACGCACGAGCGCGGAAAGGGCATATCGTTCACCGATATGCTCCTACTCCTGGCTCATCACAAATTCATCGTTGATAACGAGGCTCTTGTGTAAGCCCTCTCAGACGGAACGAGGATTTCGCTGAATGGTGTCTGACCTGATCGAATTTAGTCTGAAAGACCTAGTCGTCCGAACCGGAACCAACGAACTCGTCAATGACCTCGTTAATTTGGATCGTGTGAGGTCCTTGTTGAAGAGCACATCTGATCGACGACAATTGTTGGAATTGCGGGAGCAAGCTCGGGGTCCTACCGCTGAGCAGGGTATTTTCATTCCTTCCCATTCCTCGCATGACCCTGACTACACCGATTGTCCTAGATGTGCCTGAGATCGTCGTCGTCGAAGATATCCCATCTACCCCGCCGCCTCTACCTAGCCGCGACATTACATCGGCCAGGCGGCACTCGGCGGGCCTGAGCTGGGTCGAACCCGAAACGCCCGCGCAGCGGGACCAGTTCGACCTCTCGGACCTTACGCCCATCGGTGGCCCTTCCACCCAGGCTTCAAGAGGACTGCGCCGCGATCGTCGGCTGAGCGACATGAGCACTCTCTCGGCGGACCTGGGACTGCGCTACACGTACGTACCCTTTACACCTGGACCCGTTCGCCTTTCGACGTTGCTGACCCTGCGCTCGCAATTTGTGCAGACGTGACCTCTCCGTGTTCCGCGATTCGTCTTCGTTCTCTGCTGACGATTATGATCATGACGCGCTCGCTTCGATGCAAAATTCGTCGTGGGGAGGTGAGTTTAGCACAGGGCTTACCAAAGAAAAGGTGACTGACCCAAGTTTCTGTACATAGCGTTGATGCTTGAGGCAGAAGAGGAGGAGCAAAAAGAGTGACTACTGTAGACCCCCCGGACTCCACATCTCTTACAGACAACCCTTCACTCATTTCAATCTGACAAAAGCGGCACTTCTATTGGGATTCTTATTGTCTTCTCGCTTATCTATTAGACCCCGCATCTGTACTACACTCATTGTTGTTATTCCTGATTCTATTCATTAGCTGCGTGGAATATCCAGTAATCTTGTCAAAGGATGAATAGCAGGCCAGAGCTACAGTAGCTACAGAGTCCAATCAAGCATGACGCACGATGTATGTATGACGCGAAAAGTAAAGTAGTTTTGGATACAGAAGTGACATGAAAGGAGCGCATCACAGATCAAACAAACTCATTGTTGACCCCGCAATCTCGAAGGTTTCCAGACGTTCTTTGTCGTCTGGAACCCATCGTCCTTGTTCTCCGCCTTCTTTGGCTCCTCAGACGCCCCCGATGAAGGGGCGGGACCACCTGCTGCAGTTCCCGTGGCCTTGGCCTGTTCGCGAGCACGCCAGCCCGCGGAAGCGCCGCCGCGACCGAACAGCCTTGGTGGACCCGAAGGCGCAGGGCTCTCAGAGCGCGGGGGTGTCCGAATCGGTGGAGGCGTAGGGGCGGAGGGCACGCCGGCGCGTCGCCACACGCCATCCTGGGCTGCTGCAGTTGCAGGGATAGCGGCGGGCTGTGGCCTGCGCCGTTCCTCGGCCCGTCGTGCCGCTTCCTCCTCGCGCTGCTGCTGCTGCTTGATGCGTTCGAGGTCCGCGGCGCGTTGTCTTTCGCGCTCCTCGCGCATTTGAACGGCCCGTGCTTCCTCCTCGCGCTTCGCATTCTCTGCGGCCTGCTGCCGCTGCTCCTCCTCTATTAAAAAAAAGGAATCGGTAAAGATGATAGATCCTCGAGTCAGGTAGAGCGCACCCTCTCTCTGCCTCTGCTCGCGCTCCTCTGCTTCGCGGCGGAACCTCTCTTCCGTTTCTTGGCTTAAACGCTCCTTCTCGCGTACCTTGAGAACTTCAGCGCGCCGCTTTGCCTTTTCCTCCTCTATCTTGGCCTGTGCTGCGGTTTGCTTGCGCTCGTATTCGGCGCCGCGTTTTTCGAGGATGATCGTCTTGCGCGCCTCGAACTCTGGTAGTATGCGCGAAAGGCGTTTCTTTGTCTCCAGATCGCGTTTGTGTGCGAGCCGTGCAGTGTCGACGCGGCCCTTCTGGATTTGCTCAAATGTCGCACGGTCGCTTGCCTGCTGTAGCTCGTAATCCTTCGCAAGCAATGGGCGCTCTTCCTGGCGATATGCACGCTCGGTGTGGTCGATCCGCTTGGCGATGACGCGGAGCCGCGATTCCCGCTCCTTCTTCTCCTTCTCGAGCTGCTCGACTTGAAGACGCATCAAGCTGTCCGTATTCAAGTTTTCGACGTCCTACATCGAAGGCCATCAACACCACATGCTATCACAATGAATGAAGAGCTCACATCAATATCAACCTTGAGATTGCCACGCTCCCTGAGGCTTTGAGCGAGCTGGCGTGCCTCCTCGTTCCTGCGCTGCCGGATCTCCTCTCGTGCGCGCTCAATCTCGCGCCTGCGGGCGTCCTCAAGGGCGCGTCGTGACTCATCGACCTTGACCTGGCGCGACTCCTCCGACCGACGGCTCTGCTCCTCCTTCTCCTTCCGGGCGGCGAGCTCGGAAAGTAATTCACGACGGCGAGCGACTATCGCCCGACGTAGCTGGAGGGCTTTTCGCTCTGCATCGGCGGCGGTGATAAGTGCGGTGACCCTGGCCCGCTGCTCCTCAGCCGACGACACAGGAGGGGGATCGATAATAGCCAGTGCGTGATTTAGCGCCCCAGCGATGCCGCTGAGGCGTGTGCGAACGAGTGACGCTGCCGAGGGCTGGACGACGATACCGTGTGCAGAGGAGGATGCGTGGGAATCATCAGCACCCGTAAAAGGATCATCGACAAACTCGAGGGTGCCAGACGCGTGATCGATGCGGACGCTGAGCTCACCAGCGTGAGTGCCGCGCATAATGTGGGCCTCGATCTGCTCTGGCTGGTAGATAGTTGGGTCTCCACCAAGATCGGCAAGTGCATCTCGTAAGGGTTGGAGGAGTGCGAGTAGGTTCTCAATCTTAATGGATGAGTAAACTTGGGCAAGTTGCGAGATGAGCCGCGAAAGAAGAGCGCGCTGCAGCAACGGGAGATAGGGCGCATAAGAAGCGTCCTCGGAGAGAGTACGGAAAAGCGGGGCGACTTGGGTACAAAGTGTCAAGGGGTCGAAAGTCACCTCGAGTATGGTGTAAAGGGATCTGATGGTCTCCGACGCAAGCTTGAGCACATTACGTGAGAGCTGGAGACAGCTGTCAACGAAGGGTCGACTTGCCGAAAAAGATGAAAACACACCGCATCCTTGAGGAGGCCCGTGCGAGTGGGTGTCTTGGACAGGCCAAGCAAGGAGGTTAGACGACCCGTCCTCCCCTTTATCTCCTCCACGGATTCCTCTGCCTTTTGGTTGACGGGGACAGCGAGTGCGCTGACGAGAACCTGACCGGCGAGTCTGCCGAGCTCTTCGTCGGACTTGCCACCGATAGTGGTGGTGACGGCATAGAATTTACCCCATGCGGCGGCGTGGTATAGCGCGTTGCCGCTCATCAAAAAAATCTTGGTAAGCTTCTCGTAGTAATTGGCCATCATGGCAGGGCGAGGGGCCTTCTTGGCCATGATGAGGAGGTTGTGGACATCTTCCACGGAGCGGAAGGCCTCTTGCCAAAGTTCGAGCTCGACGGAGGTGTTGAGCTGGGCAAAGCGAGCGTCAAGGTAGTGCTGAAGTGTATCGGGGTCTTGGAGGTTGACAGCGTGTGGTTGGTGCGCATATTTTGCGACGTTGGAGAGGTGAAGGCGCAGGGTCTCGCAAAGACGTCGAAATTCGACCTTACGTTGGTGTTTGAGACAAAACTGGAACGCTTGCTGGGCAATTTGCTATCAATAGGAAAAACATGTCAGGGGATCATGGGGGGGGGGGGGGTGGTCAAAGGACAAAGCGGCATACATGATAGATGGCTTGCAAGCGGGCATTATTCTTGAGGGTCTCCAAGGCCGTGCGATAGCTTTCCCATAAAAACTTGAGCCACGGTGTGACGAGGGCACGATCTGTTCGATCCCGACTCTGATCGCCGCTGACCGCGCCAAGGAGTATGCTTTCGGGTGTTTCTATGGCCTCGAGGTCATCAACGTCGGCAACAGCATCGGCGGCAGCCTTCTCTGCCTTTTCTTGGGCCTCCTGGAGTTTAGCATCCGCGAGACTGACGAATTTTTGGATGACGACTTCGATTGAGCCGACGCTTGTATTTTGGGCGGTATTCTTGTATTGCATGAGCCCCTCCTTTGCGATACGACCTTTGCGCATCTCGACGCAGAGCTCGACGAAACGGATCATGATAGGTTCGAGTGAGGCCAAAGGGGTTGTTCTGAAGCGCTTTGAAGAGAACATCTCTGTGAATGACTGGAGGGCTGCATGAGATTGCCCGACAGAAACAAGACCCTCTGCCTGCTTGAGGATTGTTTCTGGTTTTGTCATTGGAGCCATGTTTGAATGAGTGTGCCAGTGTGAGGTGAGTGTGCCGCGATGCGATGCGAAGCGATGACGGGTGTAATTGTCACTGTTTAGGGCAGGTTTAATGGCCTATATACTCATCCCCGTGTCACGTTACAGTAACTTGACTATGGCCGCGGCTCTCATTCGCTCATCTACTCTAATCTCACAGGGCGCAGAAGCAGTGAGTAACATTTCACTCACTCTCAACCCCAGTCTTAGTTATTAAATACCCAGAGGGTTTATCGCGCCAGCTTACACACAGAGGGCGTCCCAGTATTACTCAAGCACCGCTTCCACAAGCAATACCGCCACGCTACATTGGATGCCACGTTGACGCGCGCCCGCCTCGCTGGAGAGGCCCGTGCTCTTTTACGTTGTTTGCGGTGCGTTACTTTGAGTTATACTTCTCGTTTTGTCGAGAGTTTAAAGTTCTGGTAGATGCGGAGTTAGCGTGCCTGGATTACGCTTCGTCGACGCGGCGAGTGGTGTGCTAGGCATCGAGTGGATCGATGGAAAGAGTGTTCGGTTCTTGCTCGGATCGGGAGATGAAGGTGAACAAGTAGATCAAGTTGACGGTCACAATGCCGATCCCATCGATGGGAACATCCTGACCGAGTATGACTTGTCAAAAGGTGCCATTTCCCATAGTCATCCCCACCCTTTTTCTCATGATAAACGATCAGATGCATTGATGGTGTTGGTGGGCACAGAGATCGCAAAGATGCATCTCGCAGATATCATTCACGGTGATCTCACAACATCGAACATGATGTTGCGGCATCCGGCCTCTATGGGGAATTCTCCTGGCGTTCAACAACTGGTGCGCATGAACATCCCTCGAGCTATATGATGATCTGCGTTGACCAACTCGGAATCAGGTATTGATCGACTTCGGGCTGGCTTATACATCGACCCTTGCAGAAGATAAGGCCGTGGATTTGTATGTATTAGAACGTGCCTTCGCTTCTACACACCCGGAATCGGAGCCGTTGTTTGTTTGCGTACTGGACGCTTATAAGAAGAAGATGGGGAAAGAATGGGCGACGATTGGACGGAGATTAGACGAAGGTGAGGACCACTATCTGGCGTTTGACAATAAGATGACCTCGACTTGGATAGTGCGACTGAGGGGACGTAAGCGAAGCATGGTTGGGTGATAATCTACTGCGTAGTGGAGGTACAGTGTACCAAATTTAGAAGTTCACGACTGCACCCGTCGTTGCCGCCGGCACCCTCCTCGGAACCATGTTTATGACCGATGGCTCAACATTACACCGGCCCTTGCCACCTGATCCATACCCCTCGCCCTCAGTTGTACAAAGTTCACCCGCCCAACTAGTCAGCCGGCGCCTCCCTCTCGCAGGCCAACAACACGCTCCTACCAATTATCACATTTGGCGCTAGGTTTTCGTCAAATGTCGTAAACGGTCTGGTGGGGTGGTGTCGCCCTCCATTTGTGGGATCGAGTCATCGATCCGCCCCGTAGAAATGATAGAAGATCAGAGAAGAGCATAATCATACCTTTTAAATAGGTCCGCAAAAAACTCCCGTCCCTCACCCCTCTCCCCCTCCCCCCCTTACCCAGGCACGCATGGGGTCCCCCCGCTTTCGAGCCGAGCACAGTGACAAATCTCTCGAGTCGTACTCCTTTGATTCGGGGCACCCACCTATCCTAGATTCTGCTAGCGCGACCGACGCGAGCACGGACCCCCCGCCAGACGGCGGTACGCTCGCATGGCTTCAGGTCGCCGCCTCATTTTTCGTCTTCATGAATACATGGTGTGTTGATATCGGCTGCCCCGAAGCAGATCTGATCTGATCTCACTGCGGGCGATTTAGGGGCATCGTCAACACTTTTGGTGCATACCAAAACTTTTATGAGGTTAACATTCTCCGCTCCCATTCACCCTCTGCTATTTCGTGGATTGGCTCGGTACAAGGCTTCCTTCTCTTGCTTGTCGGCGCGTTGACCGGGCCCCTTTTCGATGCGGGGCACATTCGCACCCTCGTCGGCGTGGGGTCCCTCCTCGTCGTTCTCAGCATGGTGGCAACTAGCTTGGTGGAGCAATACTACCACGCCTTCCTCGCTCAGGGTGTTTGCTTCGGCATCGGAGCAGGAATGCTCTTTGTACCCAGCGTCGCCGTCGTGTCCACCTACTTTGACGAACACCGATCGTTTGCTGTCGGCGTCGCCGCTAGTGGCAGCAGCCTTGGTGAGTGTCTACCCTAATGGGGGTTGCGCCCGCAAGCCCGACAACCGAAAACGTATATATACTGTATGCTAATGGGATCCTCACTTCTCGTCTCCAGGTGGGGTAATTTACCCGATCATGTTTCACCAGTTGCAACCGCGGATCGGCTTTGGCTGGGCGACTCGGGTTATCGGCCTGATTGTATCGGTCACCCTTGCCTTTTCCAACCTCGTCGTCCGCCAGCGCGTCCTACCCACCACCCGCCGGAAGCTTTTCGACATCTCCGCTCTGCGCGAAGTACCCTTCATACTCTGCACCGCGGCGCTCTTCTTCGGATTCGTGGGCATCTACACCCCCTTCTTCTACATCACGCCCTATGCCCTCTTCGAAACCGGCGCCAGCAGGACGCTGGCGTTCTACCTCGTCCCCATCCTCAACGCCGGGTCCGTCTTTGGCCGCCTCGTCCCCAACGCGTTCGCGGATCGCATCGGCGCGATCAACACGCTCATCCCGTCCACCCTCGCCTGCGCCCTCCTCGGATTGGCATGGCCCGCCGTCCGCAGCACCGGCAGCCTGGTCACGTTCGCGGTTCTGTACGGCTTCTTCTCCGGCTCGTTCGTCTCGCTGCCCCCGAGCGCGCACGCCTCGCTCTCGAGCGACTTGAGCAAGATCGGCACCCGCCTCGGCATGAGCTTCAGCATCGCCGGAATCGGCCTGCTCATTGGGTCCCCCGTCGGCGGCGCCCTCCTCAACCTCAGCACGGGTCATTTCATCCGCGCGCAGGTCTTTTGCGGTGCCGCCCTGATGGTTTCGTTCGCGTTGTTGGTGTTGACGCGCGTGGTGCACTCTGGCTCTGCTGTCATGATCAAGGTTTAGCGCGAGGCCGAAATCCCACAATGATTTTCGATATGAGCGCAGGATTCGTCCATCCGAGATCTTCCCTAGCTGTTAAATCGCAAGACCCGTGATGCCCATACCTGCCCCCTCGACGATGCCAAGTCTTTCTTAGCCAAATGTACCCCCCTACCTTGAATACCCCTCGTGGAAATTTGTAGCATATTGTGAATAGCCTTCGTGACCGCCATTATGGAATGTGATTGATTCACCTCACAGGACGATGGCCGACTCGCAGAGAAAGTCACATGCTTCGAGTCCGCCGCTCGTGTGACAATCTGAGGGTCATGGACAGGACAGGTAATAGGACAGGACATGGTCGCCTTGAGCTCTCCCTGCTCGACAGGCGCCGGCCGGAACTAACTATAACTATGAAATCAAGGTATGTGACCTGTGGCCAGAGCGACAGCGAGTACAGGGTAACTAAATCAAAAGGCTCTTGCTGTCGCGAGATAGGCACCCAAGTCGTGCCCCTGCGCAACGGATAGGTCGCCACAGGCCCACAGCGAGCGCGGGAGGACAGCAGCAGGGGTCTTCATACTACAAAATTGTGGCCACGATGAGCAAGGGTGAGCAAGATACTGCGCGCCTTGGTCCGAGTCGGAACGCCACTTTGAATTGGGTAGGACAGTTACACCTAAATCCGTCCCTGCTACTTACGTGTAAATAAATGGCGAGGGGAAGGCATTGAAGCTCGGAATTGAAAGCAATGTCGGAGGTGTGAAAGCTGGTAAATCACTGGTGTGACTCGGACAGGTGTGCCCTCGACGAGGGGATTTGCCGATGCACATCAGCAGCAGATTCCGAGTCACTGCAGTGGCAAGCAGAGAGAAAGACTAGACTCGGAAATTCAAACATTGATAAATAAAGGTTATGACCAATATAAAACTATTATATTAATTATGTGATTATGTAATAGTATTTTAGCGTGGTCACGTTGGCATTAGCGACTTGAAATCACCGGAGGTTAGGTTGATTATACAGCACACCAGGATTTCGGGTCATTATTACGGTAAACACTATTATATGAGGGATTCTCGGCTCACTCCGACCGACCTTGTAACAACCTTGTTTATTGTAAGTTTACTGTATAGCATTTCTTAGGTTCCTTGATTTTGCAACCGTGCTGGGAGTCCTAGTAGATCCTTTACTGGGTGGTGTATTGATCTCCGGTGTCATGTTACCACGGTTGTGGAAGATAGTCGTTCCGCGATTGGTAGTCACCTTCTCCTTATCTGCAGCGCGCGAGGTCCCGCGGCCCCCACGCAGTGGAGAATGATTGAAAATAGACTCGGAGGCAATTCGCCTTGGCTTACTAAATTTCAAACATTGTTGGTAAGAAGAGCGTTGGTTGTGCCTGGGCGTCACTAGTATCGGCCTCAGGTGGCTTCCCATCGTTCGTGAGAGGAGAGCATGACAAAGCGTGATGTCAATGACCCCTATCTGTCATTCAGCGCTTCATGGATACATATACCCTACTCAACGCCCGACGCGAGTCGCGCAACAATGGCTCCCACCCAGCAAAGAGCTGCCGTCGTGACCGAGAACGGTGTTACTTTGGGTCTTGCAGACGTCGCGAAGCCTGGTCCCCGCCAGATTCTCGTCAAGGTAGCGGCTGCAGCACAGAACCCCACAGACTGTCAGTTTACTCCCTTCGGAAAGCACAGGCAGGGAACTTACGCCGGGTTATCTAGGGAAGTCACTTGGACGGGCCCTGAAGGCGGCCAAGTATGGTGGGATTGTGGGTTGTGATTTCGCAGGCACGGTGGAAGAACTTGGTCCGGATGTCCCCGAGGGTGTAAGGACTGTCGGCGAGCGGATCGCAGGCGTCATCGTCAGTGGTCAGTTTCCACGCACGGATTGGATATCGCCTGTCGCCCCACGCTGATCCGGTGTTCTTCAAGCCAACGGCACGTTCTCGGAGTACCTCGTGGCTGATGCAGAGCTCGGCACCGTACCCATACCCGACAGCTGGTCATTCGAAGAAGCCGCACAGCTCGGTGTTGCTCCCTTAACCGCCTTGCAGTGTTTACATGAGTCACTGGGGCTGCCCTCGCCGTTCGAGACCAGATCTGGTCCCCGACGCTCCGTCCTCATCTGGGGTGGTGCTTCATCCGTTGGCCAATACGCCATCCAGTTCGCTAAGCTCGGTGGTTTCCACGTTATAACAACGGCTTCGCCAAAGAACTTTGACCTTGTCAGGGGCCTCGGTGCAGATGAAGTGTTCGACTACCGCGACGAGAATGTTGTGGAGAAGATTCGCGCAGCAACTGGCAATGCGCTTGACATTGCTGTTGATACTGTTTCCGAAGGGAATACCCCGGGCCAGGTCACTGGCGCGATTGGAGACAAGGGCGGGAAAGTAGCCACCATCCTTCCCTATGAGAGCCCTCGTCCGGACGTGAACGTTATTTTCAGCTCACTCCCCAACTTGCTTAAGCCGGTAACGGTTCATGCAGCTACGCTTTCCCCAGCTGTGACTCATGACTTTTTAGGAATCGAATGGCAAGTGGTACGTTGACCTACACAAGAAGATCTTTGCTACCGACAAGATCAAACCTAACCCGATTCTTCTCCTACCCAACGGTATTGCAAGCGTGAAGGACGGTCTGCAGTACATGCAGGAGGGGAAGGTGAATCCCAATCAACGATCTGTTGGCGTACCGAGCAGTATTGACGCTGACTGAAACCTCACAGATAAGCGCACAGAAGATAACGTATCGCATCGCGGACACGCCTGAACTTTGACAGCTAGACTGAACGAGCTCCATCGACAAAAGTGACGGGCTGTGGGGTATTGTTATCAGGATGTACAGATAGTAGTGCGGGGAATATTCACCACTTTTGATGAGGATATGGGGCTATGAAGGGCGGACGCCGAGGGAGAGTCTACGATTGACCGATGACCGATTGTTGGGAATAGTGCAGCGTTATTCTGCGGAGTTGATGTTTTGACTTGTGGTATAGCGATCACTGTGTAATACATAGGGTATCGTATATTATGGAATTTTGGTTTTCGTGCCGGGCAGAGGACAGTCTCTGCAGTCAGTGGACTGTGGTGTCTGTTGGGCTCGTATGAACTTCAAGTTGTACTTTCGGACGAATCGCGGTTTGCAAACGACCGCGTGATGCCCTGCTTGATTTGGAGCACACTCAATGATTGTCGACGTTAGAACTTCTCCCGCGCAGGAGAGTTTTCACCCCCTTACGGGCCTGCGCAGTGGTGATAAGATCGAAAATCGAAAATCCCAGAGGCCATTGGCATAAAGGTTGAAATGGCGCGCCAGATCTTGTCCTTCAACAGGGAGCAAATCTGAAAATCCATTCTCCGTGTACATGAAATCGCTGCAACGCATACTTACAACCAACATTCCAAATCAAGATGTAAAGACAGGAGCGAGGGGGAGGGCAGCCTGAGGCAGAACAGCTCTGTAAATTGGCGGGTATAGAATTGAGGGCAGGGAAAAGACGTAAGGTAGGAAGGGAGAAACCGCCATGCCATTCGAGAAGGCGCCCCTCAGATAGTAAAGAATGGCTGCTCGCTATTCTGACCCTGTTGCTGCTGCTGTGAGAATGGATTGAAGCCACTCTGTGGCGCAGCCCCTGTCTTCTGTGCGACGAGCTTGCCGTATTCTGTCTGGCCAAAGCTGTGGAAAACGCCGCGCATCAGCACCTATCCCTCAGAGAGGACGGAAGGCATACCGAAGAGAACCGACATTCCCAAATGTATCTACGCCATCTCCATCACGCGCGGCGAACAGGTTCGCTAGGTGCGCATGCTCCTGGTCAGCGCGGGTCTGGCCACGCTTAGGGGTGGACTGCGGAGACGGCGCCGGCGCGGATTGTGATTCGGGCGTGTAGTCTCGGCGCGGAGGTGGCTCGTGCGACTCGTATGTCGACGGAAGCGAGAAGTTGGACAAAGACTGGACAGGGGGTTGTGGTGATGCCGCAGATGATGCAGGTGACGCCGCAGCGGCAAAGGGGTTGTTCGATCTATATCGTGTGAATCGTCAGCGCACCTGAAAGAAAGAAAACATGACCGAGGTGGCCGAACCCAAAAGCAGTTGCTTGTGGGACTAGCCTGGCCTGTTGCTGGGCCTGTGCCACGAGGAATTCTTGTTGTTGTTGTTGTTGTTGTTGTTGTGAAAGAAGTGCCTGTTGCTGAGCCGCCTGTTGCTGAGCAAGTTGTTGACGCATCCACTCTTCTTGCTGTGCCTGTAACTGTAATTGTTGCTGTTGTTGTTGCTGTTGCTGCATCACCCACTCCTGCTGTTGTCTTGCCCACTCCGCCTAGAGTGACAGAGCCTGTCATCCGAGAATCGCGTAAGAAAGTAAGCGCACACACCTGCATAGCCTCCTGCTGTGCCTGCTGTTGATATGGGTTGAATGACGTGAATTGTGGTTGCATAGTAAACTGTGGTTGTAGTCCATTGTTCTGGCCCTGCAAATCGATGAGGTTGTTGTTTCTGGGAGCGCCATCCTTAGTTATCGGCAAAACATCAAAGTAAGTGCGCTTACTGGTCATCAAAAAGTGAGCCGGAGTCAGCGAGAGCAGCTTTCCGACGCGCTTCCTCCTCCTCCTCGCTTAGTTTGATTGCTCTGGCGAGATCGGCGTCCTCAGAACGTTCCTCAGCGAGGCGCTTGCTCTCCTCGATGGCACGGCGCAGGTCGTCATCGCCCCCCGCCCTCGTGCGGCGTGCATTGTTCTCGTCCCCTCTTGGCACTTGAGGCTCGTCGTTGTTGTCATCATCATCTCCAGCTTGGCCGAGCATTCGGTCACGCATATTCGCGCGTGAGCGGCGCTCTTGGCGGAGGCGTGTTTCATCCATTAAGAGATTTGTAATATCTTTGGCCTTTTGACGGACATTAGCACCTTGGTCCTTGCCATATTCATCGATGTACTGGAACTCTTTAAGGGTTTTGATGATGTAGATGTTATCCCGGAAGTAGACAACGACATTTTCCGAGCCAGCATGAAGGAGATAATCGAGAACTGTGAGACACTAGCCGCGGGTAGGAGGTTTGGTTAGGTGCTGCGCACAAAGTCAAGGGAATACATACTTTGAAGACGTGGCGCCAATTCTTGCCCTTGTCGTTGAGACGTTTGTCCAGCATCTCCATGATCTCGACAAAGTCGTTTCTGCGTATGTACGGTTAGCCTGAGAGAAGCCCACGATTCAAGCGAAGGGGAACGCACTGATTGTAGGTCATCTGCGCGATCTCGTTCATCTGTGTGCCGGAGGGACCCCATGGATCGTTGGAAGTTGCCTCGCGAACCTTAGCCTGTACATCCGAATAACCCTTTGTGTAATTCTTCGCGACACGGAGCGCGCCTTTACCGAATGTTTGAAGAGACATGGCTCGATTGGTGAGAGATGACGATCACTGGCACTCTGTCACAGTACAGTCCACCGCCGCCACCGCCACCGCCACAGACCGACCCCGAGCCGAGCGAGGCAAAACGGGAACGGGCCGGCCATCTCGGCAGTTTTTTCAATCATGTGAGAACAAACATCATCATCTCACGCTACAACACCGATGGTGAAGTGGTTATCATGCTTGCCTTCCAAGCAAGCGGCACGGGTTCGATTCCCGTTCGGTGTAGTTCCTTTTTCTTTTATTTATAAAAAAAAAAACCAACACCTTGCCTCACCCCGTTGTGCGGTCGCCGTGTGTTCCTGTACTGTGCTGTACTGTCATTCCGCCCGTCCACCCTTCCATGTCTATGAAGCAACCACCCCCTAAGCGCCGTCGGGTTTCGTCAAATCTTGTTACTGCAGTGTCACCACCGGAGGTCTTACTCGCTTCCCCCAAACCCTCGAGAGTCTCGACATGCATAGCATGTCACCGAACTGTCGGCCTCAGGTCCAGCCCAGCTTTTGTCTGTATGAGGTTTGTCGTGTTCTCCTCGGAGACACGGTCGATGTCCCACCATGCTCTGTACCACAGGTGCAGTGCATCAACATGCGCTATCTGCTTGCGGGCGTGTACAGGTGATCTCATACCTGGCTCCCGCTGGACAGGTTCTCTCAGTCCGCCACCCGATTCGCCACCTTCACCACTTTCCCAAAGTATCACGAACGCCTCATCTCCTTGTCGGAGGCGCCGTCGTGACGAAGATAGCGATAGTATTGTAGTGAAGACAAGGGACGCGGGTAACGGGCGATCCGGGTGCGGACAGATGGTCTGTCGCATGTGTTGCTTCGAGCATCCTCAGAGGTTGGTTTCAATTGAACTCTCAGTATGCGTTCGGCTCATATTTTGGACTCGTTCATAATTGAATACAGTGGAATCGTCGCTTGCTTGGATTGCTCAGCAAAGCAGCGTGCGCGGCAAACTCACGACCCAGATGCTTCAATCCACGAAACCTTGAATCTAGACTACGATTTGACTGCATCGACCTGATTCTATTTGTGCAATTATGTCACTATTGGTTACAACGTTCCCAGTGTCCGATCCACCATTCTGGCCTTATCCCCTTGACCAATTACCAAATGTACTAGATCCGCCATCCACTGTGACGTCTTCATTGCGCATTAACTTCGAGCTATTTGTCCTAACTCCTGTTGCGGTATGAGTGCTGCATGGGTTGCATGCGCGAATGACTGAGAATCGGATTCACGAATCCAGGGTGCCAGTGCACGTGAGCGCGCCAACTTACAGTAAACGTATCCATCAGGTGACCGCTACGGTGGACTCGGCGGACGCAAACAGCACAGTAGTATTACGGTGGATGCCCAGCTACATAGTATTAATTGGTCTCATCTGAGTGACACTAATCTCCCACTTGCCATACCATGTAGTCTTACACTGAATTTGAAAGATCTGGCCAGGACCGAGATCTTTTCTTCCTGCAATTGAACCCATCCCGGAGAGAGTAAATCCCGGGTGTAACTAAATGGTCAAGTTGGCCTTTACTTGCACCCGATTGGCGACAATTCCTCGATCCCAACTTTGTGACTACGGAAAATATCCATCGTGTAATGAACAGCCAAGAGATTTGCGGGTGCTCGCACTGAGATGTAAATCTAAAACCGACCAAAATGTTCTCCTATCCGTGCAGGCGTAGAGGACTTCACTTGCAGTTGCTGCAGACCTCACAAGATTACGGCACCAGCAAAGGTCTCAAATATTTAACGGCAGGGCCAGTCCTCGAGACTCGGATGAGGGTACTAAGTAAAAGACGGAGCGAGTGCCAGATCCGAATCACGTGCTAACCCACAGCAACAGCAGGTCTCATCTCGCCTTGCCGTCACGGTTTAGATCGTGATAACGCTTGAATTTGCCTAACATCACAAACACTCAATATATCTGGTACGTTACCACCTCACGCCCATCGCCTTAGTTTGAGACTCGGTCTGTTTATTGTGTTGACGTCCAATGTACCAGGGCTTCCGGTATCCAAGTCTGGCGTACAATGATGGTTTACCCTGGTAAGGCAGTTGTGACTATTGGATAGTCCAAGCCTCGACGGATGGTTAGCGCGTGAACATGCAAGGAAGACCCTCCAGAAGCTGGCTGAGCTTTTTCCCACTGAGGAGCAAAACAAGGTGATTGCCTCATAGTAACCGCTTCAACCAAAGACTAAAGCAAGAAACAGCCACATATTATCGTTCTCGCAGGGTCAGCAACACCCTATCGCAATGACACGGATCGCGAGCTGCACTTTCGTCAGGTGCGTAAGGTTTCTTAACCGATTTTTGTCCCTCCCATACCTCACGTTTCGCAGGAATCCAACTTCTTCTACCTAACCGGCTGTTCCATTCCGTCCTCTCTCGTCCTCTTGACCGCTTCTTCCGCCACATCCGATCCAGTCATCTCGCTCTTTATCCCAGATGCCGACCCAGCTGACCTTATGTGGTCCATCCCACCCCCAAGCATCTCGGCGGCGCGCGAGACGCATGATGTCGCAGACGTCCTCTACACCACTTCCTTTGCCTCCTCCTTCGCCTCTGCTCTCGCCGCAGCGCCAACGGCGCTAGTCCACACCCTCCCGCAGACTTCCCAGTTTCCTGCTCCACCGCCACTCTCTGCCGGTGCTGTGAGCCCATCGGAAGCGTATCTCCTCCGCGCTTTGCACCGTGCGCGTCTAACCAAGTCCGATGCGGAGATCCAGCGCATCCGTCGTGCGAATGAGATCAGCTCGCGCGCGCACGAAGTAGTCATGCGTGTACTAGGCATCGGGGTCCGCGGCGCGCTTGCGAGCCAGGAGGCTGTGGCTGCACGACGCCATCCGCCCCTGCCTGGCGAGTGGCTCATAGAGAGGGAGGCCGAGGCCGAGGCGATCTTTATTGCGTCGTGTCGGCGCGAAGGGTACGCCGTAACCCCGTTTTTTCGTCCGATGTGTCATGTTGATCACCTAAGACCGCAGTGCCGTGCATCAGGCGTACTTGCCAATCGTAGCGGCGTCGACCCGCGCGGCAACATTGCATTATTGTTGCAACGACCGCGAATTTGCATGGGGCCCTCTTGCGATGCCCAATCATGCTAATCGTGCTCCGTTTACGTGCGAAGCACAGGGATCGCGGCAGCTACTTCCACAGGTGCTACTCATTGATGCGGGCTGCGAGTGGGACAATTACGCGTCGGACAGTATGTCGCCGCTTGCCACACCATTTTTAACTTTTGTGCTGATCGAACTTAGTCACACGCACGATGCCCGTGGGCAACGGCGGCAAATTCACCCAAGAAGCCCGTGCCATATACGAGCTTGTCCTCGAGATGCAAACGGTATGTCTGTCATCGTGCCATTCAGCTGGTAGCTGACTCCAACTGTTTCAAGGCCTCCTTGGAGGCACTCAAGCCTGGTCTGCACTGGGACGCAGTGCAGCTCCTCTGTCACCGCACGCTCCTGCGTGGCTTCCAGAAACTCGGCATTTTCAGAGCCGGGACGGAAGAAGCCACACTGCTCGTATCCGGCGTGAGCGCAGCTTTCTTCCCGCACGGCGTGGGTCACTCGCTCGGTCTGGACGTGCATGACGTGCCCAGCGCGAGTAAGCCAATGCCGAATCCGACGGTTGTGCGCGACAGCGCAGAGCCGGGCCACGAGAAGTTTTACGATTATCTAAGGCTGCGACTACCGCTAGAGGCGGGGATGGTGGTGGTGCGTGTTGTCTGCTCTGTTGGTCTCCTTCGCCCATCGAAGTTGTCACTGATGTAACTCGGTGCAGACGGTTGAGCCAGGGATTTATTTCCATCAGCACCTGCTCGCTGGGGTGCGTAACTCGGAGTTTATTGACCACGAGGTGCTATCCCGCTACGAACCTGTGGGTGGTGTGCGCATCGAGGATGTCATGCTGATCACACCTGACGGCGCTGAGAACTTCACTACCGTACGCAGTGATGTGGAGTGGGTTGAAGGAGTGTGCTCTGGTAAACTGTGAGAGTAGTAGATATGACATTGTAAAATAAATCTCTGTTCGGCTTGCTGGCTTTTATGGATGAAACGCGATGGTTAGAAACGCGTCAACGTTTGGAAAGCCTCATAATGATTATTACATGAATATAAACTAATATGGACTTGGAGCATACACGTCACAGTATCCATGTGGCGGCTTAGACACCCGCGGGGCCCGTGGATGGTGAGTGTCGTACTCTTTCCGACGCAGGGGGAACTACGGCGCCAGGGTTTTCTTTCTCCCGGTCACCGCTCGCGTTCGGGGAGTATGAAACGAGAGTGGGGATAGACATGCCGGAGAAGGAGAAAGCCTCAGGCCACATACTCGCCAGTCAGGAATCTGACAGACGAGATAGATCCAATCGGAGATAGGAAATCATCCGATCATGGGCTTGCTTCCCCATCCCCTCTCGTGCTCCAGTCTTTCCGCGGTGCGCACTCTTTTGAGGCGAGCGTTCCATGCCAGCGAGGCGCAGTGACAGGGGTAGTCTGCACCGTAGACTTTACTAACCGGGAGATATTGTATTCGTTCCTTGATTAGTATTACTGTAAAGGTGCCGAAGAATCGCTTCCTCGACCTCAACCCAGTGATCTTGATACTGTAACAACCGCTGCGAAAGAATGGCACTTCGCATGTGTTACTCGAGAGCTCGCAGAACTTGAAGTACACCTGCACTCTGTGCAGCGAAAGGCGACAGTCAAACTTGGTGAGCTCCGTCTCAACGCAATCCGGCGTTGCAGTATCCTCGTTGTAGTGCTAAAGCGCCGATGGGAGATTGTGCGCCGTGATTCACTTGTTGGCTATGACAGATATATTCGCACGCACCAGCTTTGGGAGAGCGCGCCTGCCAGTGAAAGTGCAAGAGTGATGGACGTTATACATGGCCACAGGAATCCTTACGAAGCACAGGCCTCTGTGTGCTGTAGTGGACAGGGCCGCGGTATAAATAGTCACCGTCAGATGATCGACCTAGAGTAGCGAGATGACCTTGCTCTGGACAGGTGTCAGTGGTCTGGGTGTGTTATCTCTTGGCAACTCTAGCCAGGTTAGCAACCCGCTCGGTCACCAAATGCAATAGCTCCTGATCCATCCAGCCTGCCAGTTGTTTTTCCTACTGTGTGAATGAGTCTTCCACATCTGCCGATCTGAAAACGCGCCTCCGAGTCCGCCTCTGCGGTCACGGCTACTCCGCACTGGGAATTATTGGTTGGAGTGCGATGTCCGGCGCAGCTTTATTTTCCCGGCAAGCGATATTCGGCGATTGCCGGTTCCAGGGCCAAGTTGAGGTTGATCCGAATCCGAAACATCACAAAAGGGACGCTCAAGCTCCAATTTTCTCAGAGATTGACGGCATATGCGCCCAATTTATTTGAACTTTGCAACCAAATTGCACGTGTTACAGTAGAAGAGATTTATAGTTAACGCTGGGAATGAGTTTGTTCTTATTTAGCCCTAGCCCCTCAACTTGTCTTCGCCTTGATCTCCGCACTGGCAACCGCTCTTTTTACTTAAAAACTCCTGCTCGACAACGCCGGGCGTTGTACAATAATCCGTAGCACCCTCACCGTCCATCGAGGGACCGAGGGTGTATCGACCACTGTCATTTTTGCTCATACGTAGCCAATTTCGGTCTCTTGGACTTTCTCCTCCTAGCTCTGCTGCCTTTCTCTCCCCCATGGCCATAGCATCCCCTGCTCTTGTAGGAACCCGTCCTCAGCGTACCCGCGAGCTTGCATATAGCCGCGATTCAAACACACTCCGGGCATCCGTCCTCGACGTCGCTTTGGAACTCGGAGTTGGTACAAGTCGCGCTTTGGAAAACCTGATTTTCGATTCTGTTCTTGAGGAAGATGAGGTAAGTGTCGTAGTTGCTTTGCTTTCATTCTATTTTCTTGCCTCCTTCAACCGGTGCCGAGTGTCGCATTTTTTTCATCTTGATCTTGAACGGAAGCCGTCGGGTATATGACACCCCATCACTCTATCGGCGATAAGCCGCTCTCTGAGCCTCCAGACGTTGTCCCATGTATGCTGCCCACTGGAGACCATGCCCGCCCTCCAGCAATCCAGGTGTAACTCTACTGCGAGTCGCCAAACTCGCCCCCCTGATGACGCACGTGGCACTGAGATCGCGTGTCATGTTTTGGGCTTGTGCATGTACCAGTCGGTATAAGTTCGCTATTCTCCTTTTCACCTTCTCGTGATAATCCGTGCGCGAGAGGCACGCAGGAAGTTCCGCTCCCAGGATCACCGGTTCGCGTGCATACTTATCAGTTTTCCCTGGAACCTTCGAGTCTATCATTATCTGACTATTAATCGTGGTAGACACCTGTCTCGACGTCTGTCTCCGCGGCAACTTCCGACGAGTCGTGGCCATCGGTTCCCGCATGGACCGGTATTCATACCCAATTCGTACTTCCCGCCCCCAAGCCCGCCAACGTTCCTACCTCTTCTTTTGAGGTGCAAGCCGTACGTTCGCCATCCGAGGACTCCCACGTGCCCATCATTCCGCCTCCACACCAACCCAGAAAGTTGCGCAAGGCGCGTAAGGATGGCTACGAGAGCGACGGTGGCTATCTCAGCGACAGTGTGAAGAAGAAAAAGGACAAAAAAGATCAAAAGAAGAGTGCGAGTTCGTCACACAATTCAGAGGACCAGCCTGATGGGGGATACCTGTCCGACACGACGAAGAGAGGCCTCGACAAAAAAAAGAAACAGAAGGACAAGAAGGGTGACAAGATAACTGACGATCGTAGCTCCGACTCGTCGGTAAAGACGTCTCACAGATCAACGAAGAAGTCTCGCACACCGTCGGATGATGGCGATCTCTCAGATGGTGCTTACCTTTCTGAGGCGCCTACAAAGAAGAAAAAACCGTTCTTTCGACTCCGTTCACGTTCACCATCCGCCCCACGAAAGGGTGGTGCGCCCGGCGACACCCCCCCTCCTCCTGTTCCTGCCTTGCCCCCAGCATCGCTTCCAGTTGCGGGTGGCTTTGCGCGCAGTCCTATCCCCTTCGACTTTCCCTATGGCAGTCTTCTGAACGGTGGCATCCCTACCCAGGCTACGCATTTTCCCGTCCCTTCGTCCGCGGACGAACCACCAGTCTTGACTTCACCCCCTCCCAGCAAGGGACGATCGTCGCGGCCGCCATCGAATAGTTCTAGGCACACTACGAGGTCTTGGAGCATAGACACAAGCGTGGAGAATTTGACTTCATCCACAACATCTCACGAACACGGCTGGCATTCGCCTGTCTTACCTCTTGTGCAGACTCAGGAAGCTGCACCGTATGATCCTCAACACCCTCGGTCCCATGAACTTGAAGGTTATGTACTGTCAGCGTTCCACCCCGGGGAGCAGGCGCCCGTGTCCGCGCCCGCAGCACCGCGCCAGTATGGTGTCCGCTTCGCGCCTTCAAGACCATTCGGTTCATCAGACATCACGTTGTCCCTCCCATCAACTCCACCGGTTGTTGCGATCACCCCCGAAAAACAGCCACGCCGTCCAAAGACTTCACCACAGATCGCCTCCCTCTCGCACAAGTTTAGCTCAAGCTCTGTTCTGCCTTCCCCTGTTGTACACGCCCCCTCCCCCATGCCCCCCCCGTCGGACCCACGGCCCTTCCTGTCTCGCACCCCTCGTACGACGCCGTCGCCGCTCATGTTGACCCCCTCCACATCGCCTCCCCAGCATAGGGCGTCGCCCGCCTTATCTGAGTCATCGATCGTCTCGTCTTCTGACTTCATAGTACCAAGCCCCCGCCCGCGCTTCTTTGAGGATCTTCCACCACCCTCCCCACCGCCTACATGCCCGCTACCCGAGTTACCATCGCAGGACTTCCCCTCACAGCTGATACCCACAATTGGTCGTGGACGACAGTTGCCATTCCCAGCGCGGGGCATCTTGCCCGTCCATGAGGCATCCCGACTCATCGAGCGCACCGAGCGCACTCGGCAGGAGGTTCTCCAAGTGCGCCACGCAGCAGGACAAGCAGAGGTACCGTCAGTGACTATCGGTGATGTCATCAATGCCGATGTTTATGGTGACGAGAACAATGACTTGACAAGGCCGGTGGAGACGGTCGCCCCCATGCCGCCGTCTCCAACCCTCGAACAGACACATGAGGAAGAACGCGACTGGCCCGACGACGAGTCGGTGCGGCCAGATGTCGCGCAGTTCTACTTGTACGCGTCGCCCAGCCCCAAGGAGGCCACAGCCCACCGCTCTCCTGACGTGCCCGACGACGAGCGTTCGACGTACACATATTCATTCGCGCGATCGTCACCGTCCCCACCACCCCCTGATATGCGCGCGAGCACTACGATACCGTCTGCGCGCTCGGATGTCCTGAGCTACTATTTCGAGGAACTCGATCGAGACAGAGTCGGGGGAGACAGAGAGCGCTCGAGCCTTGTCGATCGGGAACGTAGTCGCGAGTTGCGCGCGCGTTTGCTGGCGCGCGTCGATGCGTTGTACAGCGGGGACAGGATCCCACCGATGCCCAAGTTAAGGCAGCCGTTTTGAACGGGCACCCTACTCATTTGAGACATTTCCCTGTTGCGTTCTTTGCTGCCTAAGCGTCTTCCTCACATTGCCTTACCTCTTAATTTCTGTAGTTTCCGCTGTTGCTTCTGCGCCTCTGCCTTTGACCAGCACACTTGGGTGCGATCATATTTGATGTCACACGTTCCTTACATTGCTATCACAGTTATTCCCCCGTACATCTCGATTGTGGTAACCCGACACTAAACTGAATACCTCTCGTATCCCGTAACCCGCATCCTCTCGTATCCGTCCACTCCTTCCAATTGCCCACTACACTCTTATTCCATGTATTTTTTGTCGCTCCGTGGCCCCAACTCCACTACTCCATGTTGCTTCCCCCTTGCTGCCTCGTCGAAACATAACATTCAATAAATCTGTTCAAAGTTACACATTTCTTAAGGCCACCTACTGTCTACCGTCAGGCTATGCGTTATCTTGACGTCAATTCGGGTGGCTCTGCTTTACGACCGCCCAAAATCAGCATTCGCAAATGAGACGCTGCCACTGGTACCTAAGAATGCCTAGCGCAGGTCCTAAGAAGCTCTGAATGCCCAACTGAATTAAGTTATGATGAATCGAGCACCGCATTCTATCGGCGTGCCTCAATTATCTACGACTCCCTCATAATCCATGGACCCGATAACCCATACTCCCTTTCCCTTAAGTTGAACCCAAAACCCCACAGCCTAGTACCTCAGTCCTTCTCCCCAAAGGCTGAACTGTTGTTCCACTTCCCACAGATCATGAGACCTGACTCGGGGTACACGCACCAGCAGCGCACCGACCAAGTCTCATGGACTAGCTCAATGACCAGGTTTAGGGAGCAAAGTACTATGAACTAGTTGGACTGACCACTACGAGTAGTGTAGAGATGGCTGAAGCAGGACTGAAATGAAGCCTGAAATTGTTGCTTCAAGTTGATGCCCTGGGGAGAAGTAGTACTGTACAGCGAAACGAAAGTGACCCTGGGCCGCCGATTGTCACGTATCATGATTTGGTTACGAAATGCAACACACTCGGGCTGTTTACAATGCCAGCAGCAAGACCTCCGGAAGGTCACCGTCTCCCTCAACGCATCCACGGCCATCCAAGACTCGTCGAAGACCTCGTCCCTCATTTCCCACTGTTCAGGCTTCACACTGTGCTCCTTTATTATGTCCGCGATCTTGTTGATCGAACACTTGCATCCAGGTGGCTGAACGTACCCCAGCCATCCGCCCACGCTCTGACGCCGGCATGAACGGGAACCTTTCGAGTCTTGTAGGTCCGGAGTGCTTGGTTAACGAACCCAATTTTCATGGCTTTCTGACCACGAGAAAGAACGAGATAAAACAGCGTGTCCATAGTGAGCGTGAGGCCGACAAGGAACCCCATCAAACAGCGGAGGGAGTTTTTCTTAGTATCAATGTTCTGTCAGATGGGCATCATGTACCAGGGAAATGGAAGCCACCGACGTCTTCCTGTATGTCCCTCGTATCCATTCCGCAAACAGGACGATTATCGCCGTGGGCCTGGTGATGATGAGGGCGGCCGGGTGCTCAATGATTGCTTGCACGGCCTTCTCAGTCAAAGGATAATTATTTCTGCCAACAAAACACATTCAGAATTACAATGGAGCAGCGACGAAGGCGCATATCTGTCCTCGTCAGATAGATCCTCTACCAACACTGACAATAACGCAAGGAACTCTGGTTGTTTGAGATACTAATCATCGGTGAAAAATGAGCGAGAAGAAGTCTTTGCTGTGGAATCGTCACTCACGTCTTCAGGACCCACATGTTCCACACGTTGACAATGTCTTTTTTGCAAAACATCTAGCAATCTTGTCATGGTGACGCCTAGAAAGATATCAGAGAAGAGGCCACGCCAATAGCCTGCCCAAAGCGTCAGAATGAACATTTAATCTGATCCATTACGATCCTACGTTTCCTTCCGATCCTGGTGGTGCTCATAAGGCACGAGGACTTACAATGCAGGAAGAGAGTGAATGACTTTACCTAATGGATGCTTCGATGCTCGCTTTGGCATGAGACCGTTGTGCGATAGCCATTTCAATCCAAGCATTCTCTATCTTCGTCAGTTCGAGGGTGAGGTTGACCAACTCTGCGATCGTCTTCTTGAACCGTGGTTCACGTCCGTCTGATCAATGATATATCAGGACCTGAATTTTGACAGTTCAAGAGCACACCCACTTGACGTCGCAATCCACGGGTAGTATTCCGGGCAATCCGAGGGCGTAAGGGCACATAAGGGCTTGACACAGGTTCTGCACATCTTCATTGACGACATCTTCAATCTTTGCGTCAAATTCCTCGTCATCCATGCCATCACCTCGCTGTTCTAGCTCCCTTTCAGATCTTGTCTCCCGATGCTCGCGAAGGATATCGAGTTTGGTGAAAACCACAATGATTGGAACTGAAGGCTGAAGCGGCGAAATGAGGTGGGAAATAATGACAGATGAAGACGAACCATTCCCCCGAAGTTCTTTCAAAATACGTTCCACGCCCATCTCAAACATTCGGCCGCCTGCAAACGGTATTTCGGCGGAAATCCTAATGGAAGAATGTGAGCGGTGAAATGGCGGTCATTTTGCTTGATCTTACCAGATCGCGTGTAATCGGTCACCAAGTGCTGGCATCTCGGATCGACGTTCGATAAAGTCCAAGACCTTCCGTATGTTTGCTTCCTCCCCTGCCTCGAATCCTTGGGAGTCGTGGATGACGATACGATTATTTTCCGGGAAGCTGAGCTCGTCATTGATGTCATGCTTTCCAGGAGTCTTGTGAGACACAGGCTTGGCGAAAGATTAGAATATAGATGGCTACAGAAGGAGAGAGCGCTCACCGTCGCATGAATGCCGAACACAGCGTTGATCAATGTGGACTTCCCTGCGCCAGACTTGCGGCTTCGGTTAACGATAGACTGGCATTATCGCACGTACACTACGTACCTTTCCCACAACAAGAATGCGAAGGCTTCAAGGTGAAAAGTTGAGAAAAGTACAGGAGAAGTGTGGATATGAGCTCACCGGGGACATTCTTGACGCAGGATATCGGTGTATGGCACAAGGACAGCTTCACTAGACATGGCTGTCGTTGAAGATAAATAGACGCCCTGGCTGCATCACGCCCTGAGTACTGCAACACGTGGGACCTGCCATTGATGTGAGAACTCCCACGTCGTGTGCTGACAGGGGAAACATCTTCCCTAGGACGACCATCCTACGTCGTCCTTCCACTCAAACACCGCATCCTCTAGACGAACGATGTTGGGAATACCTAGTGGCTATGGTGAGCACAATTTCCACCGCCTCAACCTCTTCCAACAAGTTAGGACCGAAATGATGGTTGGCTGACGGTTAACTGATTATCGTGGTCAATCAGAGCCTGGGCCACCGCAGGTTTCAGAATCAACCCCTACTTACCCTTCTGTACCTATAAATCTAGTGGATGGTGCGGAGAGTTCAATGCACAGTACTCGCACTGAGGACTCAAATGGCTGATCTGGTACTAGTTGCGCGTTCTCTGCCTCAAACTTCCCCATCGAATGAACACGATCTAGAGCGAGAACAGACACCGTCCCCTCCTCCCGAAGATCCGTCTTGTCCCGTCAAAGGGATGTTTTGCCTTCTCTATTTGACGACCGAACTAGGAAGCTGTGTCCTGGGTAATTGCTCCTCTATTATTTCCCCATCGTATTCATAAGCATTCCTAGGTGATAAGATCGTCATCACTCAGGAATCTCTTCAGGAATTTGTCAACGCCCTCTCTCCGGGTGCTTATTCTTCAATCACAAGGATCAATTTTAGGTCGCTGGACAACTGTTTGCTCAAACCGATGGGAGTCTATGGGTCAAAAGAGGAGATCGTAAGGTTTCTCCGTGAGATCCATGCCGTGGACGACAAAACGTATGGGTTCCTTTTCTTATCTGAGTAATCTAACGTCTTGGGCGTAGGGCACAGAAATTGCTTTTACCCCGGAACGAGACCACAGCCAGAGGCGCCGCGCCTATTCTAAGATCAGGTTTATATGCTGTACGCTCATTCCTGTCTTCCACCGAAGAGCAGGTCTATGTTTTGTACTGGCCCGAGGATACAACCTGGAATGACCAAGCGGTTACCAGCGTCCAGCGCAATAGAGTTACGTTCATGCGGTGGGGGAGATCGTTCCACCGCTTCGTATGCTAGATTGACGAACACATTATGTAGGTACCTCACCAAGCTATGCGATCAACTAGTCTGTCTTCTCTCGGCAGAACATTCACAAGCAATCGCATGGGACGACGAAGACAAAGATGACGATCACGTATCCACACATTCAGAAGAGAGTGACAACGTAAACTGGCTTCATTACGTCGAAGTGGTGAAGGCCAACGACCAAGAGGAGAATGTAGCCGCCCGACCTGGATTCACGGTATAGGTTATTATGACGCACCCTTTTCTCACCATTGACCATCTGTTCCTTGCAAGATGAGCTCCCGGCTTCTTGTCAAACAACCCAGGATGCGCCTTGACCCCAAGATCCTATCTCCGAGACTACTTCATGGAGAAACTGTGCAGGGTTTCATGACAGCCAACTTCAGGCAAGAAGAGGGATCGGTCGAGCGGTTTGCGTACGATCATCAGAGTGCTTCACAGATCCCCCTCCTTAGGTAAGCTTCTTGTTACTTTTCTGGGCATCACCTCGATGAAATTACGTTTCAGTGAAGACGACGCTGCGTGGTGTCTCTCCGAGACCCTTGACGACAACACTTTGGAGAATTTTATGATTTTAGGCCCCGGTACCCGGTTTTCGAAAGAGTACGATGCTTGGAAGCGAAGGAGGAAAGAGATAACGCAACGCTTTAAAAGGACCCTAGCTCGACGGCAAACAGACCTACATGTGATACTTGAACGGGACTCTGAAGACACAAAAGCCAAGTTACGGGCAGCTGTAGTTGGTGAAGTGCTAAAAGCGTTTCCGTGAGCACCTTCTGTCCTTCCTCAGACCGCTTGCCAATTGACCTCATTCGTCGCCACTGACTGATCACAGATCGCTTCGACGTGAGAGGTTTTTGCCAAAGTCGGGTTCCGCCGAGAGCGCCGACCCTGTAATTGACGTTGACGAAGTGACAAGTAGGGTTTTCTGTTCTCCATCGAGCCTCCGCCTGAAATAGCAATCAGATCCACTCCGCCATCTCTTTAGCATTTATCCCAAAACGATCTCAACTTTCCAAAGTTCTATGCGTATCGCTAACTTTCAAGGAGAAATTAGGACGGCTGAATTTCAGTCCATAAAAGCGCGTATCCTTATCCTCCATAGTCTTCTAGAGAGGATCAAGAGTCTGAACGGGGACCAAATTGGGTCCCTGGCGGAGGTTGTCCTTCACGGCGGGGACAAGCAGACATGCTTAGAAATTCTCCGAAACATGGGCAGCTGGAGGCTTCCGAAGGAAGAGGAGATGTGGAGAGATGCCATCATCTTTGCGTCGCAAGTCTCCGACTCGCGCTTCCTTTTAGATTTTAAGCCCGCTACCGTCGCTGATTGCTTGCATGATGCCGCTGTCTCTGCCGAGGAAACTGCATATGATTGGCTCGCGAAACAGATCGAGTCTGTTGCATCTACAATTTTTGAACAGGTGTCTTCAACGCAGAAAGAAGGATGTAACGAGCAAGCATCGCGAGAGGTCAAGAGCGAGGAGGATAGGGAGCTAGGAATTCTCCGGTCCGATTTCGTTCGTCAAATCGAGGATTTATCTATAGGCTCTAGATCGTACGTTCCTTACACTCTCGGGTTAGAACCGATGGCCTAACACAGTGCAGGCGTACGATCATATATGTCGACACCTTCGAGGTGAGGAAGGGTTCCCCAGGTTTGTTATATTGCTAGGCTCGACTGGGGTTGTTTCTCATCTCCTCGACCAGTCTCGTGCTCTATCAGCGGCCGTCGAGGACTCCTCCAGAACCAAGAGATTGAATATCACGTACACTGCTTGCGCCTGCTTGCCGATCAAAGGCACAATCTGAAACTTGATCCGTCTTCTATCCCGACACCCATCCTGAATGAGGGACCCTCTCAATCATTCTGCATACCCTCTGAGACCGTCGTAAAGTGAGGTAGTGATTAATTTGGTGTATTCCAGCCCTTACCGTGGCTACCCAGATACGCACATCTTCTAGAAGGGGATCGAATTCTCATGTGCCTTGTGGATTCTCATGGGAACGTTATGGTCATTCTCGAGCCGCTGAGTCGCATAGACAATGCTATACAGTCTCGATCATTCGCAAAGTTCTTCTACCAAGACAAGATCGGCCAATCCTGCCTTTTTGCCGTTGACGAATCAAAGCGTATGTTAGCCGTGTACGCATCTACTAGAGTATGTCATTGTTTGTGCCTATATCATACATTGGAATCCAGCCAAAGTTCCGCAGATGCAGCTCCAGATCTTCATATATGACGAAGAGTTTAAATCCCTACAAGGACTAGGGTCCCCAATCGACCTCCTCCCATTCTATAATCCCGGAGTATCTATTATTCATATATGCTTCGTTCATGGCCGTGAAGAGTTACTACTTGTCGACTCAGGCGCCCAGGCAAGGATTTTCTCTTTAATCACGATGCGACCCAAGTAAGGCGATTCTTCTAGGCTTCGCTCTTATTTTCTAATACTTGACCATAGACCCAGTTCTTTACAACTTCCGCAGGTACCACGTGCGATTTACTCTTCCCCAGATGGGTCATACGTGCTGGTTGTTCAAAGGCGGGACGGGGTGCCTACAATAATGGCATATCACTGGTCCACATTCACATGCACCGACGGAATCCCAATCATTCTTCCTGATTTTTCTGTTGACCTCGACTCAGCGTTACTCTCTTCCATTGTCAATCGAAACAATGTCCACCTGATCGGCCTTGACTTAGATTCGCGGTCCTGTCGATCTGTCATCCTCGATATCACCCATAAACCCACCGATTTCACTGGCCAGGAATGGCGGTCCAAAGCACTATCTAGCCGTGGCAAGCATACTGTACACAATTGTCTAATTCACTGCCACGTTGATGTCTGGTCACGTTTCCCCGTCGTGCCGGTGGCGAAACTTCAGGCAATAACATCTTCTAGAGGGCGGCAACAGAAGGCATTGGTGTTCATTACT
This sequence comes from Lactifluus subvellereus, assembly GCA_022496195.1. Taxonomy (NCBI): domain Eukaryota; kingdom Fungi; phylum Basidiomycota; class Agaricomycetes; order Russulales; family Russulaceae; genus Lactifluus; species Lactifluus subvellereus. The sequence goes on along the minus strand of WTXC01000087.1, from coordinate 2,267 downwards.
GATGATGATCGGGGTTCCTTTTCTTCCCACTTTTCCAATATCGTTCATACCTTCGAAAGGACTTCACGAAAGCCGACTGGCGAAGAACTCAAGAATATCTCTGTGTCTACACGGACCTTCCCATCTTTTGCCAACCAGTTTCTCTCTAGTCCAGATTGGCCAGTCTCCCGTTTCCGAGCTGGGGAATGGTTGGCAAATCTGTTATGCCTCATCCCTGTCCAAATCGCGATCACTCATAGGAACAGATTTGTTCCACTCAAGGACGGCGTTGTGTCGACGCAACTCGAGAAGTCGTTACTGGGGGCTGGAGTGAACAGAATCGTGGACAACTTATCGCTTGGATGGTATGAGTCGATTTTCCAGTCTTATTGGGCCTCAAAAGTAGTGCTTGTATCTTCATTATCCTCCGGAATGTCCCTAATCACAGCGTTTATATCGATTCCAGCCTGTGAAAGTTGTTTCATCAATGGGAGAGCAATCAGTGGGGAACAGCTTCACCCTCAATCATGTCGTTGACACTTCCTTTGCGGAGAGTGCAATGCGGGACATTGGTTCGTTTTCGTCGTGTTCATGGTTTGAGGTTAGAAAGCTGACCGCAATTAGAGGGTGTCTGGATGTCAGTTTCTCCAACTGATGACGCGCTCATAGTGGCGTTAGATCTCGGGGGTGAGCTTGATGCCGTGTGTCGTCAACCATCGAGCCCCATACCAATTTCGGTGAACACCAGGTATACACAGTCTCGAGCGTTCGTCTCAAGAGGATGCGCTTCTTGTTCTCTTCAGTACCGCTATTTCGAATCTCGTGAGCAATTCTCGTCATTCAGTGGTCATCGTCGTTCAATTGAATTTACGCCCGTGCAGGTTCTGTTCCAGAGCAACTTGGCTCTGAGCAGAGACATTTCTGGCCCCTTTCAGGCCTTCCGGTCGTGCTCATCTATGTGGGATCCCGCGTCCAACCCATCACTCTTCCAGTCGACCCTCCTGGTCACCATTAAGGTCGATAAGTCCCCCATTGGGTGATGTAACTACTCATGTCCCCCTCCATCATTCACTAGGATATCATCGACTCGGACAGAACTGAGGTTTCAAGGGAGTGAGTTTTTGAGCCATGCGGAGCTCTCCGCCACTGACAACATTTAGACTCTCGCTCAAATTCCAGAAGATAGTCATGGATGAGCCAGAGGCTAATTTCATCACTCGTCTTCATAGAGGGAAACTGCAGATTATCTCGTGGCCAGTGATAGATTCAAAGGAGTTCTACAAGCCTTTCGCTTATCTTAAAAAGAAACTTGGGCGGCAGCCGACGTCACATCGTACTGCTGGCAAATTTTTGCACACGTTAAAGATATTGATGGCCAAGCTGAATGTGTGTTTGCTGATTTATCTACTTAGCTGAGTTATTGACCAGCTGCGCGTCTGTCCAACAGGCAAACGACTGGAGATCCATGTCACGTCGGTTCCCCCCATCTAACTGTTGCACTCTCCTGAGTTCTCGCTTTAGAGGCTATGGCCGCGCATCGCGCGAGCGCTCTCCTTGAAATCTTGCCTAATGCCTTGGAGACTGGATTTTCTAAGGTCGTCCCCGAACTCGAGCCGCTGAAGGTAAGCGTAAAACCAAAGGTAGCCAGGTGTCAGACTGAATACCCTAGAATCTCGATACTGACCTTGTAATCGAAGCGGAGGATACAGACGCGCAGTTTTCGCTTATAAGACAGCATACTCCAGCGGCGGATTGTGAACTTCGATTCACGACTTTGCTCAAGTCCTGGGAACGGATACCTTTCAGGCAACGCGTTGACGAGTCTGAATGGACTTCCGGCCTTGTACAACATTTGACTCGTCTTGTTGATCTGCGTACAGATCACGTCGATAAGTGGCTGAAATCGAATATACAAGGATTCCATGCTGATGACACGAACATCGAAGATCTACGCAGAACATTTGACAGCGCAGTCAAAGACTTGCGAGAAATGAACCAACTCTGCAAGTGGCAGTGCGACAACTGCGGCCTCATTTGCATACAGAGCCGCCTGCATGAAGGCGGCCACGATTGCCTGACGAATCACAAATGCATCTGCTATTGCTCCTTCTGCAGACGGGATTTGTCTGTGGCTATACCTTGTGGTCAAAAGTAGGTCCAGTCGAGCCGGCCATTGATAACTTTGTCGCTTATCTGTCTCGGCTACACAGTGCGGGCCATGCCGGAAATCACGTGTAAGTTCAGGAACCCCCACATCCGCGTTGCTCATGTATCTGCTCCGCGCCAGT
>WTXC01000086.1:0-115951 GCA_022496195.1 Lactifluus subvellereus | reverse complement strand
CTCAGGAATTGGTCCGCCTGTTCTTCTATCGTTGGCGTCCACTCGGTGTTGCTGCTGGCCTCGCTGCTGTCGTCGCTGCTGCTGTCGTCGCCTCGCACGGTGAATATCCTGGTGGCGACAGGACCTGTATGGGGGCGTGGCGCGTCATCATCTTTCGGGATGGGCGTGGGCAGTTTCGGGGCGACGGGGGCTTCCCTTCCTTTCCCTTTGGCGGTGCGTTGGTCTTTCTGCGAGCCATCCGAGGACATGAGCGAGGAGTAAGCTGGTGGGGGTGTGCTGGGCGTGGTAGAGGCAGAGAGGGGGATGATGACTTGAGGGCGGTCAAGGCATGTCTTATATAGGCTTTTCTTATCGCTGTGGGGTTATCTCGGTGGAATTGGCGGACTAGGTTCAGCGAATTTTTCAGGTTCTTCCGAGGTTCCCACGTGTCTTCTGCTGCGGAGTACCCTTTCCATCTGACTCGGTACTGTGGTTGCTTTGTTCTTCCAAATGTGCGGTATTCCAGAATGGCCTCGACTTCGTACTCTGCTTCTCCATCGATGACATCAGGAGGTGGTTCTGTGAAGTTGGGGCCATGTTCTTTGGTTTCTACATACGGGGTGAGGAGACTGGCATGGAACACGTCATGGACACGATGTAATCTCCACTGAGGGGGAATTGCGACTCGGTACACTACTGGGGAAATGACATCAGTGATCTGGAAGGGGCCGTAGCGTCTTTGAGCGAGTTTTGCGCTTGGCTGGGTGATGTGGATGTTCTTCCATCGAGCCAGACCTTTTGTCCTTTCACAAATGGCTTAAATCGCGCTCCCTTTCTGGCGCTAATGAGGGTCTGGGCGTTGGTGATGGCAGTCTGGGCTGATACTCGTCCTTGATGGACCAGGTCTAGGCGTTCCTGGAGCGACGGCATCTTCTCGGACCGTTGTGGCTGGTGGGGCATGGGATATGCCCCATAAGGAGTTGGAAGGGCGCTTGCTTGGTTGTGCTACTGGGCCAGGCGTTGTGGACATATTGGGCAATGGGCAGGAGGGCGGACCAGTTGTTCTGCTGGTGGTTAACGTATATGCGGAGGTACTGCTCGAGCCACTGGTTAGTTCGTTCGGACTGTCCATCTGTCTGGGGATGGTATGCGGTGCTAATGTTCTGTTCAATTCCCAGCGTCTTGCATAGTTCTCGTGGGAAATGCGAGGCGAAGTGCGTTCCTCTGTCGCTAATAATCTTCTGGGGGATGCCGTAGTGGGGGAACACGTGCTTGGCGTATAAAGCGACGAGTTCTGGTGCGGTCATGGCTTCATTGCAGGGGATGAATATGGCGGCTTTTGAGCAGTCATGGTCAGTGATCGTGAGGATAGAGTCGAATCCTTCTGATGGAGGTAGCTTCACGATTAGATCGAGGGCGATGGTCTCGAATGGTAGGGCGTTTGGGGTGGTGTTATGGGCATAAAGGTGGTGCGGGCTTGGTGGTGTTTGCTTTGGTGGCTTGGCAGGTGGCGCAGCCTTTGACATAGGCGAGGACAGTCTGCTTCATGTTGGGCCACCAGTAGTCTTTGGCGATGAGTAAGCAAGTTTTTAAAATTCCGGGATGCCCGGCAGTTGGCGAATCGTGGTATAGAGAGATCACTCCCCTCCTAAGGTCGTTGTCTGCCACGACAACAAGGCGATTTGCATGCCACCAGCCCCTCCAGGGCGTCGTTCGATAGGGTGGTGGAGGCCCAGGTGGCAAGAGTGTCTTTATGGTCGTCTTGGAGGGCTAAGGTGCGGTCCTCGAGGTGACGCTTGTTGCGGCGTTAGTAAATAAGGAGGGCGGTAGGGCAAGGACTTCGGCGTTGTCTTGTCCGGCGAGGTCAAAGTCTGGGCGGCGAGAGAGGGCGTCGGCTTTGTTTGTGGCTCCTGGGCGGTGTACAAGGGTGATGTGATAATCCCCAAGCGTGAGGATGTAGCGGGCGATGCGGCGGTTGATTTTCTGGGGTGACCGGTAGTACTGTAGGTTCTTGTGGTCCGTAATTACAGTGACCTGGTGCTGGGCTCCCATGAGTAGATGACGCCAGTGTTCTAATCCTCTGACGATGGCGAGGAATTCCCTGTCCCAGATGGGGTAGTTACGTTCTGTGGCTGTGAATGTCTTGGAGTCATATCCTACCGGTCTGCGGCGTCCTTGAGCGTCGTGTTGATACAGGATGGCACCTGTGGCATTCTGGGAGGCGTCTACCTCTAGTTCGTATGGGCGTGCTGGGCTAGGCTGCCAGAGGACTGGGTCGCTGGTGACGATTTCGATAAGCTGATCGACCACGGCGGTGCACTTGTCTGTCCAGATGAAGGGAACTCCTTTCTTTAGGAGGTTGGTCAGGGGGCGGGCGATCTCGGCAAATCCTGGTATGAAGGGGCGTTGGTATCCTAGAACGCCGAGTGTCGATCGTAACTGCTTGACACTGGTGAGTACTCGTGGCCATTCTTTGATACCTTTCAGTTTGCTGGACTCGATGCGTAGTGAGTCCCCATCGATGACCAGTCCCAAGTATTCGACACATCGCTGTTCGAATTGGCACTTCTGGGGTTTCAGGAAGAACGATGCTGCTTCTAAAATGTCTAGCAGCTCATGGACCACCGTCAGTGTAGTGCATGGTTTAAGGGTGTGGCAACGAGGATGTCGTCCATGTACACAAAGATCATCCTTGGGTACTTGAGCTTTAGTGGGCGTAGGAGTCGATCCATGACTCGCTGGAAGGTGCTGGGCGCGTTGCACTGTCCGAAGAGCATGACACGTGGCTGGAACAGCCCTTGTGGCATTTTGAAGGCTGCCTTCCATTGATCACCGTCCTTTATCCTGACGTTGTGGTATCCCCATCTGATGTCGAATTTCATGAACAAGGCGCGTCCCTCGAGGTCTCTGGTTAGGATGCTGATATCAGGGAGGGGGTAAACATCTCGTATTGTCCAGCTGTTTAGCGTGCGGTAATCCTGGACCGGGCGAAGGGATCCGTCCTTCTTTTTAATGAAGAAGAAAGGGGCGGCATAGGGGGAACTCGACAGTTCGATGTATCCTTTGTCGAGTTGCTCTTTGAGCCAGGCATCGGCGGCGATCATTTCTTTAGGATTCAACGGGTAGACCTTACAGTCTAGCGTCGCAGGGGCGTCAGGCTTCAATCTGATGGCGTGATCGTCTTCTCTGCTTGGTGGGAAGCACTGCGCTTCTTTTTCCGAGAAGACTCTCCAGTGTCGTGAATATTCTGAGGGCACATCTGCTGCTGTAGGGGCTGATCGTTCTTGGTTTTCCCTAATCGCCCATTCTTGGGCGATGTTCATCCTGTTGATCTGGAGGACTAAGGCGTCTCCTTCTTCCAGCGTGGTTGCTTGGAGGGCATGTCCAAGGAGTTGGGCGTATCTCAGCAGGCTTTGGGGCTGCTCCGATGCCCGTCTACTGGTCAGTGCGAGGGAGATTGGTCCTCCTTTGACAGTCTTGTTTTTCCAGTCAATATCGGGGTTGAAGGCGTGGAACCAGGGGAACCCTAGGATCGTCCTATCTCGTCCTAGGTTGGCGAGGAAGAAGCGCTGTACACTCTCCTTCTTCCCTTGTCGGATTGCTAGATCGCAGTAGGTGGTGATGCGGCCGCTGCGGTTTTCGGATCCATCCACGTTGTAGAGGAGGCGTGGCTGGGGGAGTCGTCTGGGCACAAGACGCAGCCTTTGGGCGGTTTTCTGGTCGATGAAGTTGTTGGTGGCGCCACTGTCTATGAGCGCGCTTTCTGCAGCCTTTCCATGTATGGTGGAGAACGTAAAATTGACATTGATACTATTCCGATTTGAGACATACATGGTACAAATACGCGAGGCTTGATCCCAGGCTGTTAGGTCAAGCCACTTTAAAAATCCAGGTCTTCCTGGATGATGCGGTCAAAGGCTGCTGATCGCTCTGTTGCGCTCATGGCGCGCAGTTGGGACATGACATCCGTCGGTGCTTGGCTGGCACTGTTGTCGGGAACGATAGTCGGGCTTTCCTGGCTCGTTGTTCTTGCGAGCGTGGCACATTGGGAGGGGGCTTGCTGGCCTTGTCTCCCCTTTTTCTTGAAGCACTGGGCGGCGCGATGTCCCTTCTCTTTGCAGTAGAAACATCTTCGCTCGTCCATGAGCCTCTTCTTTTCTGTGTCTGTGAGTGGCCCCCCATTCGTGCCACATCCACATCCATGGGGACTGGGGCGTTATTCTTGGGTCGTTGAGCAGGGGCAGGTGTTCTGGGAATGAAACGTGGTTTGGTAGTGAAGCGTTGCTGGTTGGGGGCGGGTCCTAGGTCGGCAAGTATCTGGGCGCTCCTAATGACCTCCTTTCGCGCCGCTTCTTGCCAATCGTCTAGGGTCGTTGGTATGACTTCTTTGTTGAGGATTTTTAGCGCTATTCCTCGACGAAGCCCCTTTTTAAAGAGGTCTAGCGTTCCTAGGTCGGTAGGGGATCGTCCTGCTGCCAAGACGAGGTGGTTGAAGGTAGTGATAAAACCGTCAACGTCGTTCTCCTGCATCCTAAGATTGACCAATTTATTGAACCGTTTTGCTCTTTGGCCATGTCTGTGAAGGCGTTGGTGAAGTCTTGAACGAAACTAGCCCATAGTGCCTCGTCTGTTTTCTGGATACGGTTTACTGTTCAGGTGGTTCTTTCTTCTAGGAGCACAGTCTGCGCGTCGGTCCAGTCGTCTACCTTAGGGCCTCTGATGTACCCAATGGCTAGCGCCACTCAGTTGTAGGGGATGGTGACGTTGTCTGACTTCCCATTGAGGATTCGGTACAGCTTGAATTCTTTCAGGAATTTAGCGCTTTTGCTTTGATCTCCATCGAAGATGGCTGGTGCATTTCCTTTCATGGAGTCATTGCCATTCGTTTGTGGTGCGGAGATTGTTGCCATGCTGGGTTGCTGTGGTGGAGGCGGGGGTGGTACGGGTTGCTGGAGGATGGGTGGCGGTGGCGTGGGCTGGGTGGCCTGCTGTGCTAAGTGGAGTAGCTGTGGTGTGGCTGTTGTTTCCTGGGTGAGGGGATGACTTCCTTGGAGCGTAGCACGTCCTGAAGTCCGGTGCTCAGGAATTCTTCAAGCAGTTCTGTTTCCTTTTGTTTCCCTTTTGACGTAGAAGGGGCTAGTGGTGGCGAAGGTGGGTCTACTTCGATGCTCTCTGGGGCTTTACCTGGGTGTCCTAAGCCTGTGGTGTCGTCGTGGGGAATACAGTTATCTGGTTTCGTCCAATAACGATTTTCTGCCCACTCGAGGATGTACCAGTGGTCGTTGATGAATTGATGGGGAAGTGCTTTTCACTTCCGTCAGGTGCTTTGATTGTGTGGTGGTAGCACCACTTTCTGGGGTTTCTGTCAGTGTCTTTCCAATAGGCTCCTCCGCAGATGTAGTCTGGTAGGTCCACGTTTTTCCGTGGTGTGACTGGGGTGTCCCTTGTTTCTGAGATCTGTATCTGAAGGGTCACCACGATTACTGTCCTTCTTCTTGGAGGATGAGCTCTACTTGGTGGACGAAGATGGTGCAGACGAAGTCGACTTCAGCGACGATTTCGGCGAGCTCTTGTGCAACCTGATCAAGGTTGCGGTGGTGCCTATTCGGGCCATTAGCGCAGGTCCTTGGGCACTCATGTTGGTGGCGGTTCACGTCGCTTTCGAGTTGGTCTGTGGCTTCTCGTGTCCAGAGGACGGCTTCGAGAATTTCTGGCAAGCTGATCTTGTGAATGGGTCCTAAACGCGGTCGTCGAGTAGACTCCAGGGTTCTAGCGATAGCTGTAAGATGGTGAGGGCTGCTTCGAACGCTGTGAAGTCTTCCAGCCACTTTTGTTCGATGAATCAAAAGTTTTCTACTTCGATTGAGAGGGGTGATGTTGCTCTGATGGTCCTTCAGCGCAGGACAGGAAGCAGGTGGCGTTGTGACGATATACTGCGTCGTCAAGGAGGATTCTCCACTGAGTGATATGTGTGCGTCTCCTGTTAAGATCGCTAAGGCGTTCCCAATAGTCTGTGTTGTCCAGGGCGGGGCGTTCCTGGTGGTTAGTGGAAAGCTTGACTTATGTTACGGCTCGATGGGCCGTGAGCACGACTTGTGCGACTTGGGCGTGGGCAAGAGTGAGCACGTGCGAGGCGACGAGCACGTGGTCCTGAGCATGACACTTCTGGTGGTCACGTCGATGCGAGAGTGAAGCTGAGTTCTTCGGAGTAGGGCGAGCACGTGACTTGGTGCGAAGACCCAAAGCTAAGTCATTACAGCCGACTTAGAGAGGCGTGGGAGCGAAGCAGAGCCTTGCTGAGCGATGAGGCCTTAAGGCGACTTGAAGTGGCAAGTTCAAGTGGAAGGGGGCGATTGACTTAGAGCGGCAAGCTCAAGGGGGAAAGCAAGACAAGTCGAATTGAGAAACTAAGTCAAGCTTAGGGCTTGACTCTACGCAAACTAAGGCCCTTATATAGGCCTGGTACAAGGGAGTCACATGCTACAACTACCGAGTCATAACGGAGGTAGTGGAGTAGTCCGCTAAGTATAGTACCAGCCCCACAGGCCACTGTGGAGCGGGATGAGTCACGTCGAGTCAGGGCTAGATACAGTACACGCTCCACAGCACAGTGGAGCGCGGTGAGTCATAACTACTGAGTCAGAGTCTGGAACGTGAGGGGGGCCATAAGCAAGGTATCATAAGCAAGAAGAGAGAGACGGTCCGCTCAGTCCGTAAGGAAGATCATAACACTCTCAGATGTGGACCTCCCCCACGTCGACGACCTCGAACTCCTAGCCATGTCCCCTATGACCACATCAGTGCCCTCAGATGAGGTGATGCCAATCTCCCTCTACAATGAAGTGGGTGATGGGCTAGGAAACACAAACGAGGAGAACCCCTCCTTCACCATTGACATGAGAGGTGCCAGGACTGGCGAAGAGATTATCAGACGCCTCAATGCCACAGTAGCGGAGGTTATTGACACCTTAGATGACAGTGAGACCCACAGCGTTGTAATAGACGCAGTAGCCTCACTACGTGAGGAGGTAGAGAGGAAGGGCCACAGGGACATACGCGACTGGGAGAACAACCTACCAGATGACTGGAATGCCCTGGCTGCTATAGACGTAGAAGTGGCCACCGAAGGGACAGTGGAAGCTGACCACCCAGGGCACCCCTACCACATCAACACCCCCACATCTCCCTGGTACTTCACGACCCGTATCCAAGACGGCTCGGGGGCACATGTCATCCCCAAGTACGTCACGTTCATGTATGGAGCCAAGGACCCTGTCATCCTGGCAACCATGGGATGCCATAAAATCATTTTCACTTTCGCCCTTCACGCACGCCCGGTCCCATCAAACTCCTGGTGCCCTCTCCCCCGTCTCACACCACGCCAGCTCTCCATCCTCTCTGATGAAGGAGGGGACACAGGCCAGTTCTACAAGCATGTAGATGATGGACTCAAGGCCTTGGGAGATCCATACCTCATCGGTGAGGTAGAACGCTTACGCTCCGCAGAAATGGGGATAGAAGCACACGCCCAAGAGATGGAGTTGGAGAAACGTCACCTCCCCAAGGCCAAATGGCTCACCACATACCATGCGAGGAGGCTAGGCCACTATCGCGACCTTCATCACCAAGCGGTGACACACCTCTCTGCCGCAGACGCTTACAACGTCCTCTACCCCTTCCTCACCTCTGCACACACCCCCCTTGACACTCCTGAGGACCAGGTCCTCAACTACTGCCCCTCTCCAGCTCTGCACAAAGCCCTGAGGAAGGCCAGCCAAGGGTACACTCAATGCCCCAAAGAGTTGATGCTCTCCACCCACATCTTTGGTCGGCCCCCTCCCCTTTCCTCCTACTCCCTTGTGGCCCGCCTCGCCAGAGAAGGCCCTATCCTCGCCGCAGAATATGATGCCGATGCCATGGACACTTATGACTGGACAGAGAATGCCAGTGACTGAGGTCAGTCACAGACTCTAAGAAGGGGGTAATGTCACGTTTGTGCATGCCGAGATCGGACTTTGCTCCCGGTGTGCACAAGGGGGTCATGTACGCTTTATTTTCCACTTATCCTACTCCTCCCACATCGCGTTTATGGACTGCCAGGCCCCTATGGCCTGAGACTCTGCTTGAGGCCATGACTTGGCCGCTTTCGCTTACATCATGCTTACCTTCCTATTATAGTAGGTGTTCCCACGCTTCGCCTCTGGTGCGCATTTCACTAGTGCTACATTTGCATACCTCTGCGCATGCACTGCCTCGGCACCTACTGACTCATATTGTACGATATGACTCACACGTCGGCCTGCTTACTGTACAATGACTCAAGGCTTACTGTGTCTGCTTACTAGTGTCCTAGGGACGCTATGACTCGATCTGACTCACCCCTCTGATGTACTTATATCACGTTGTATCGCCTTAGAGCAGACCCTAAGTCTGTTCTCTTGTAACCTCAGACAAGTCAACCGCCTTCAGGTCTTTTACTTGTGAATCACCGCTCCTCTGGCTTATTGCCAGACTTCGCATCGCTTGCACAAGTGTCACTAGCGTATGGTCAAAGGACTTAAGATCAAATGCCATCTTAGCTCCCCAGCGAGAGCTCATTATCAGGACTTAGGACCTTCACGTCCAAGATCCCCTACTCCCCCGCCGTCATCGCCGCCACTGCCTCCAACGCCAGTGGAGGTACGCCCAGAGTCTGGGCGTGACAAATAGTCTTTGAACAGGGCAGGAAGATTGCCGCTTTTGAACACCCATGATCGATGATTGTGAGAATAGCATCATGCCCTTCCGAAATGGGGAGATCCATGATTAAGTCCCAGCTGATGGTGTGGAATGGGACCACATTCTGTTTGGTGCCTATGGGCATGATAGGTGGTCGTGGGTGCACAGTGTTTGGCTTGGTAGATTGGCATGTCGCGCATCCTTTGACGTAGGCAACCACAAACTGCTTCATTGTTGGCCACCAAAAGTCTTGTGCAACTGCCCTGAGTGTATTTGCAATTCCTGGGTGCCCCGCTGCCTCATGGTCATGATGCAGCTTTAAGATTTGTTGCAGGAGTTCCTTCCTTTCTGGGACAACAAGGCATGCATGGTGGTACCACCTGTTCCTGGCCTCGTCCAGTACATATCCCTTTTTCAGTGCCTGCATTAACTCTGTTTCTTCTTCTTGTGCTGCCACAACTTCTCACTCTAGGTTGATTATTTCTGTGGCATGTGCGAATAGTTTCTCTGGTAGGACTGTTATGTCCATATTGTCATCTGTGCCTTTGTCATAGTCTGAATTCCTTGACAGGTGATCTGTGTGGTTGTTCTTTCCTGGTTTGTGCACTAGGACAAAGTCATAGTCTGCCATGTCCCCTAGGTATCTGGCCACCCTTCTGTTAATGCGCTGAGGGTGCCGGTAGTATTGCAGGTTGGTGTGATCAGTGTATACTGTAATCTTGAATGGTGTGGATAGGAGGATGTGTCGCGCTGGAACCGGTTGGGAAGCAGGTGCACGCATGAGAGTGGGTGGCACAGTGGGAATGGGGGCACACGCGCAAGCATGCGCACTCACTGTAACCAGTTGGGAAGTGGGCGCGTGCACGAGGGAGGGCACCACAACGGAAATGGGAGCACACGTGTGGGCACATGCATTTGCTGGAACCAGTCAGGGAGCGGGTGCGCATGTGAGGGCCAGTGGCACTGCAGGGATGGGGGTACACGCACAAGCACACACATCCGCTTTAATCAATTGGGAAGCAGGCACATGCACAAGGGCAGGTGCCACAGTGGAGGTGGATGCACATGCATGGGGACATGACGCTCCTTCCATTCTAGAGCCATTCTAGACCTGCCACAAAGGTCTAGCTTAAGGTTTGACTTGCACATGCCTCCATGTGTTTTGGATCTAACTCTAAAGGAAGCACTTATCTGTGCCACAGCCCATCAAGCCATAACACAAGGCCAGGTGGGGAGGAGAGCAAAGCCAAGTGGGGTGACAAGGAGAGCAACAATCAGGGTGAGGAAGAGTGCAACAAACAGGGAGAGGAAGAGAGTGATGAGCAATGAGTGGGGTGGGGAGGAGAGTGCTGACACTGAGGTGGAGCACCCAGGAAGGCAACACTGAGGATGGTGCTGTGCATGAAGTCAAGTCAGGCAGTGCTATACAGCAACGATGGAGCAGGAGCGAAGCAGGCAGGGGTGAGTGCATCAATGACAGGCATGGGAGCCAGGAGCAAAGAGAAGGAGCAGATTGTGGGGCAGGCCAAACCAATAAAGAAGCATTGCTACTCACTTCTTTGATTCCTTTGGGAGATACAGCTGGGCCAGCAGGCCTGACAGAGAAGCAGGGGTGGGGGTTCCTGAGGATACTGCATGGCAGCGGCCAAGTGTGAAACCGAGCAAGGCAGTGCTGTGTGGGAACAATGGAGTGGGGAGTGGAGCAGATGGGAGCAGGGGGCAGCAAGCGAAACAGTGGGGGGCAGCGAGTGAAGCAGCGAGCAGCGCAGGCGCAAGCAGCGAGTGGTGGGCAGTGGGCAGCACAGGTGGGGGTAGCGAGCAGCAGGTAGCAACAGGCGGGAGCAGCAAGTGGCGGGCAGCACAGGCGCGAGCGACGAGCGGCAGTCAGTGGTCAGCGCAGGCGGGCAGCGAGCGGTGGGCAGTGGGCAGCGCAGGCAAGCAGCGAGCGGCGGGCAGCACAGGCGCGAGTGATGAGTGCCAGTCAGCCATCAGCACAGGCGGGCAGCGAGCGGCGGGCAGCAGGCAGCAGCAGGCGTGAGCGGCGAGCAGCAGGCAGCAGTCAGCACAGGCGGGCAGCAAGCAGCGGGCAGTGGGCAGCAGCAGGTGCAAGCGGCGGGCAGTGGGCAGTGCAGGCAAGCAGCGAGCAGCGGGCAGTGCAGGCAGGCAGCGAGCAGCAGGCAGCAGGCAGCAGCAGGCGTGAGCAGCGAGCAGCAGGCAGCAGTCAGCACAGGTGGGCAGCAAGCAGTGGGCAGTGGGCGGCGGCAGGTGTGAGCAGCAGGCAGTGGGCAGTGCAAGCGGGCAATGAGCAGCAGGCAGTGGGCAGCAGCAGGCAGGAGCAATGAGTGGCAGGCGGCGGGCAGCGGCAGGCAGGAGCAAGTGCATCAATGACATGGTGCACAACCCCAAATGAATAAGGAAGTATTGCTACTCACTATTTCATCCCTTTGAGGGACACAGCTGGGCCAGCAGGCTGGCAGAGAAGCAGGGGCAGGGGTTCAAGTGCTGGGTGCGCCCGGTATCTTCTTTTGGAAGAGGCATGCCAATGATACGTGGACGAGTGGGCCAGAAGGCTGACAGGGGAAACAACCAAGGGTGGAGAGAAGGGGGAGTTAAGTAAGCGTACTGTAAAGGGAAACCGTTTGGGGCCAGCCCTATAGGCTGATGTGGAAGGCCACATTAAGGGCTACTTAGTTGGGGAGACCCCCCCGGGAGTCACCAGCTAAGTCAATAGTATTGCTTAGAGGTACAGGTGCTGCATCAACGACTAGCAAAATATACAAGGAAAAGACAGTGGGGGGGAATTGGAAGAAGACGCCAAGAGGGATGAGTGGTGGTGGATGTAAAGTCGAGTATCGAGACGAGAAAGAGACGAGTGCATAATGGAGGTGAAGAGTAGGCAGAAGAAGACGACGCTTGGAAACAGCTCGCCAATGCCCAGGCTGTCGACGCTCGTCAGCGACCAAGGCAAAGGATCAAGACAAAAGGAGGGCAGACAAACCTTTTCAGCCGCCCAACGGTCAAAAGCGCCTTCTCTGCACCAAGAAACCGTCCAATCGATAAAAGAAAAATATCAAAACAGCAGAACGAGTTCACAGACTAATGGGAGTGAGCCTGGGGGACACAGAAGAGAGAAAGGAGTCACAGACAGAAGAAGAAAAAAAGACGAGAGACGCGTTCGCCGTTTCTAGACATAAAAGGTCATAAGTCACGGGTATGACAAGGAGAAAAAAGGAGAAAAAGAGACGAACCTAGGCTACGTCGGCGAGGAACTCTTCAAAGTTGTCAAAATACAAGTTGGCGCCAGGGAACTCGGCCTTGACGAGATCCCAGACCCACTCGAAGAGAGTCGCGTAGGTGATGTCGGATGCATCCGTTCCCTTGTTGATACCGCCTGTGAGCAGGGCAATGAACTCGCCGATGGAGGAGACGATGAGGGATCCCGAGTCACCGCCCTTGGAGAAGGTGCCCGAGTCCTGCTCGTGGGAGAGGATGGCGACCTCGAGCGACTCCTGGTTGCCGGTCTGGAAGTACTGGCGGACAAACGACATGAACCTCGTGAGGGTTCCGACGGTGGTGTTGGTGGTGAAGCCACGCTTGAGGACACGACGAACGCGATCGCCTTGGAAGTTCAGGTTGGTGAGGTTGGTGACTTGGTCGGCGGTCAGCATGCCTCGGAGAGCAAGGAGACCGTTGTCGGGGTACTTGAAGTCGGACGGGACGTCATCACGCTGGTATATCAGGGACTTGAGCTTCGACTCAGACATCTCGGGACCTGGAAGAGAGAGAGAGGGAGAGAAGCACAGCTGAGATCAGCGGCATTTAGTGAAGATTGACTATCAACGCACCAAGGCTCAAGACGTTCCCGATCATAAACTTGAACTTCTCCTTGTCGAGCTCGATGACGCAGAGGTCGCGCGTATAACGATGAGGAGCGACGCCGACACCAATGGAGGGAGCCCAGCAGACGAACCCGATAACTCGCTCCTTAGCCTTGCTCCATTTCTTCTTGATATTGACGAAGAAATTCTTGAGATCCTCAATCTTGGTGCGGGTGTTGGCAAGCTCGGTCTCGTGCTCGCCCAGCTTCTTCTGCGACTCGACGACGTTGATTCCGTCCTGGACTCGGCCTCTAAACGTCGTAATCTTCTTCTCGAGACTCGCGACTGCGTCGATATGCGTGCCGATCAGGGCCTGGATGGAGGCTAGGTAGTTTTTGAACGCGGGCGCGCCCATGACCATGACCTCCTTCTTAGGCGCGGAATCTAGCCATGGAACAAAGTCAGAGAAGCTCTTGGATTTCTCAAGGTCGCAGAAGTCAAAACGCACCGTGGTAGTGATATTCCTCGTTGTCTCCTTTGAGCACGAAGACGTTGTGGCGGACGGTAATAGCATAGAGCTTATCTCCAACGCGGAAGTAAGGGCCCAGAGTGCCCTGCATCGTCGTCTTACGACCGGCGATAGGAAGACTGAGGGCGACAGAGACATTGTCGATGACGTCCTTGAGAGAGCCATCGTCTTCGACGGGGGGGAAAAGGGCTGGACCGTGACCGGGCAACGGCTGGTAGAGCGACTCACGGTAGGCAATGTCGATGTTCTGGACGTGGAGCGAGTCGAGGAAGGCACGGATGTCCTTGGAGGAGTCGTGCGCAACGCCGCCGGTGAGAGTGTCAGGCAAGACCCCGATCCAGATAGTCGGGTTGGTGTAGTAGCGATCTCCGTACTCGACGGGCTGGATGCGTGGGATGTCGTCGTAGTTCAAGTCTTCCTCTTGCTTGGCATCGTCGTCCTCGTCCCCGTCCTCGTCGTCCTCGATCTCCCGGTCCGCGTGCTTGTTCAGCCAAGTGAATCGAACGAAATCGACCGATGTGACTTTGATCTTCTTCTGGTCGAGTAACACCACAACCTAAGAACGAAACGTGAGCAAAGAAACTGTTGCGTAACGAGAAGACCACGCACCTGGTCCCGAATCGCGTCCCACGTAACATTCGGACCAAACTCGTGAGTATCTGGAACGGCAATAACCCTCATGAGGCGCTTGTACGCCTCAGGGCCAGAAGGCTCTTCGAATACGTCCTCGGAAGTCCTGTAGATGAGCTTGGGCCCGCGTCCCTTGGGACCCACGCCGGCATAGTAGAGGTTCGCTTCGAGCTTGGGAACGTCGTAGGGGCTGGGCTCAACAGTGGTGGCACTCGAGACACTGTCGTCGCTGGACCAGAGGTCTTCATCCTGGGAGCTACCGCCCTCGTTGGAGGATGAGCTGGCGCGCTTGAGTGCTTTTTCGTAGCACTCATTGTCGAAGTCTGCAGTCCGGACGTACTCGTCGAGGTTAGGCTCGACGGGAACATCAACGTCGTCGACTGAGTAAAGAGAAAGAAAGTAGATTAGCACGGAACGAAAAGCAAATAAAACGTAAAAGGAAGAAAAAAAGGGGACTCGCCGTTGGGCATCACCAAATCCCGGAATTTCTTAGCCGGTCTGGCCGAGTCTGAGGCTGGTCTGAGAGTCTGAGCTCCGTCTGACTTGTCTGGGCAGTCTGAGTAGTTTTACCTAACGTGTCTGTTTTCGTCTTAACATTCTGGGCAGTCTGAGTAGGTATGCCTGTGTCTGACTGGTCTGAGTCAAGCAAAAATTCGAAACGTGTTTTCACAGTACATGTAGTCAAATGCCTTCTTAACGCTACTACTAGGTAGTGACTCGTACTGCACGGGGCCCCAGGGGGGCGTTGTACCGCGGCATACTCATGGTCCTCCACCGCCCGCCGCTTGATACTGTCGGGCTGCATGGGATCTCCGTACGCAACACTGTCGTCGTCCGCCCGCTTCTGCTTGTGTTGTTCAGATCATCTCGCACGAGCGGATTCCGCGAGCCGTCAGCCGCGCCACCACGCTTTCTCGCGAATGACTTGGCTGTAAAAAAGCGCGTACTCGGCATTTGGTGCGGCAACAGCCACCCGGTGGCGCACTCTGCTCGTCGAAAGGCGGTGGTGGGCCCGGATCCGGAACTGAATTATCGGCGTTGGCGTCGTCGTCGTCATGCGGTTCAATGTCTCCGGGAGTGCGTCGATATTGGTAGAGGGCCCAGCGTTGCCCGCCCTGGCGAGGTCTGGCACCACCACCACGATGAGCGGGAGCATGTCGGTGTGGCGGTGTGGAGGAGCGTGGGCGTGCGTTGTCCCGGAGTTGCGGTTGCTTTTGTGGTGGTGGTGGTGGTGGTGGTGGTGGTGGCGGCGGTAGTAGTTGGTCATAGTCGTCGTCATCGTAGAGGTCGCCATCGATGGGGGGTATCTCAGAGATGGGCGGGACGACCTCGAAGCTGACGGAGGAGGTTGAGGACGGTTTCGGGGGGCGACCTACGGCGCGGAGGGCGCTGGGAAGGAGGGAGGTCAGCGGGATTGGTCAGCGGAGGATAGTATTTACGGAAAGGAGGTATCAGTGGAGGACGACGAACAGCCAGAGAAGTTTCCAGGGACACTTACCTGTGTTGGCTGGAGGGGCGATTGGCGTGGATTCGGGAGCGTTGGCACCTCGTAGAAGCATACAGGGGGGATGGCAGCGGCAGGCAGTAAAATTTTGAGCGAATTCCAAACAAAGTAGCGGAGGATGCGAGCGAGACTTGCGGTTAGCGGAGGTTGCGTTAGAATGGGAATTAGAGGGTGGGAGACGAACCCGAAGCCACTTTGCCAGTCCCCTATACAGCCTGGCAAAGCCGTGAGTGGGGCAATCGAATGGGCGCAGCGGTGGTGTACCTAAAAAGTTCGACATGTAGGTCAGGTCTGTATTGCTCACAATAATAGTGACCTTCCTTCACCGTGTCTTCGTTTCAGATACCCACACACTGGCCGCGCTGCCAAGCACTGCACGTTTCGCATGGGACAGAAAACTCCCCTGCGCCTTCGTTGTCATCACCTATGAACCAAGGAGCGTCAGAACGTGTGCTCAGAGAAAGTGATGGGAGGGATGTGGCTTTTCCTTGCCCTTCCGCTTGGTGCGCCCGTTGCCGTTCTGGAAAGGGGTGACGCCGTTGGTAGTGCCGTTTGAGCTGTTCTTGTGACCCGTCTGAGGGATTGTCAAGGTCTTCCTGCTTTGTGTGTTTGCGGGAGGAGGCGGAGGAAGAGGAACGGTTCTGGAGGCGGGGAGCAGACTCCGAGTCCAACACCACCTGACTTTTTGCTTACGAATATTTTTGTCCTTGAAAATCAAATTCGAGTTATCATAGTTATATATGAAAATCTAATTATACCGTAGATCTCTTACTACAATTGTGGCGTGTGGTGAGTAGAAAGTAAAATATTGACCAGAGACCTGGAGTCACCAGCACACCGCCACCCAAGTTGGGGAGGGTCGTGTTGGCATATTGTGTGACAGCGCCAGGAGATGAGTTGGGTTGTGATGTTTTGACCAGCACTGATGGTAGATAAACAGCGTCAGAAGCCAGCGTAAGGGACTGAGGTATCCATCAGCAATGGGCAAGTTAAGCTGTTGCCCGACTGCGCACTGTAGCGCCCCGATGATGACAAGGGAAGCAGGATGCTCACCGTGGCACTAAAGTACACAACAATATGTGGATTCCTGCCACTTGATCCATTGTTGAGACTCACCACTTACAAGCTCTCATGGGTGCAAATCGCTTGGTGTGTATCTTCACTTACTCTTCTCGTCCCAATCCCTCATACGTTTCTTCACAGCGCCACAGAGAAACGGCGCAAATGCGAGCGTGAGATGCGCATGAACAACATGGGCACCAAACAGCATGCCAAGATGCTTGTGCGCCAACAAAACCGCAATATATCAGAAAAAATTGCATTGGGTCTCACCGAGCTGACGTTACTATCAAAAGAGTCAATGCTCAACTTGTGCTTATTCAACCAGGAATTGCTATCTGGCTCATTTGGGGTGAGTCATCTGAGAAGCCACTCTTTCAGCAGCGATATACAAGGCTCGTGGGAATATTTCGGAGGAGAATGAGGATCGCTTTGGGGGTGGCACAGAGGAGGACATTGGGCGTGCATTGGTAATGATTGGTTTGGAAATGATGCGCGCGGAGCATATAGTACCAGGGCACTGATCTGTAGCTTGAGGGCTCAGAGTCGAAGAGGTGCTCCAGAACACTTCGTTGATAAGGTCTATCATAATGGCCTGCATGCTACTTTCCAACTTTCGGCTTGTATTGGCTTTTCCACAACTTTTTTCTACTTAATTACTTTTCGGCAACATGACCAAGCAAGCTTTTGGTTGAATCTAGGTTCCTTTTCAACTTACAGACTTTTTGTCCTTTTTCAGCTCGTACGAGCTAGTACGAGCTAGTACGAGCTCATACAAGTCAAAAAAAGTTATATGCAGGTTTCCTGATGACTAGTCACCTGACCCACATCACATCTCGGCCATCCGATAAGCGCGGAAACGGGCAGGGTCAAACGCGCCAGAGATACTTGCTGACAGACGAGTGCGTACTCAGATCTGAGTCTATGGAACGTAGCACGCATAGTCTTCGCTTCTTCCGCACGCCTAGGCGCATTGTAACTTATGATACCCAGGCGGGAGGTAAGTACACCGCTGCTAACTAACCATGATCTCCTTTCTCGTGGGCGGTGGTGTTTTTGAAGTAAAAAGTTGAAAAGGTGAAAAAGCTCACATCCATCCGTGTTGGCAGTGGTAGATGGTACTGAAAGTTAAACACCACTATAACTTTCTTACTTTTAGAAACATGACCAAGCTAGTTATTGCGTCAAAGAAATCGGCGTGCTCGTTGAGAACGGTGGTATATGTCCTGCACCAGCATAAGGCATGCTGGAGGAACTGAATGCTAGTCCCGCAGCCGCCACCTTGCACAGGGACGAGGGAACCCCGGTTCCCGACGCAGCAAAAGCTATTTTTTTTTATGCGCAAGCTGAATTGGCGGTATGATAACGATACCTTTCTTTGCAGCTAGTAGAAGCACTCACAATGTAGTGATCCTACCCAAGGGAGAGCTAATCCCGTTCGTCTTGCACCCCGTCCTGTCGAAGTACCTTCTCAAGCTCGACATCAGCCCACTGACCACGACTACGATCTTCCCGCTATGTATCCACCCATACTATCGGTAACACTGGTGAACTACCAAGGATATCTAGAACCTATCAAAATCTAGGCATCCAGCGGCTCTCCGAGTATTAGTGTAGTTCAAGACGTGCTGAAGGCGATACATGAGGACGCGAAGAAGCTCTTGCGCACTGGCAGACGTGAATGACTCATGGACAAAATTGAAAGCTGAAGAGCGGGCGGCAGTTCAGAGAGAGATGCAAGCAGAAGAAGAGCCTGGCAACGGCCCGTGTAGGGTTGACTACTTGCGCGGCAGGAATAGGCTCCAGATCTCCCCGAAAGTTTCACTCGACGGCGTGGGTCACCCTCTCCCTATAGCACTTCCCGTGGGAACTTTGTGAGTTGACTATCCCACCACGATCGCATACACTTCTTAACCCACTTTCTCCCAGGGATGGATCAGAAATTGCAGGCCCTTCAAGGACCGAATGAAACCCCAGGGAATGTATATGACCAGAACACGACTAGGCTAGTAACTATGTGGGTAAAAAAATACAGATTTGGAGTGTGCAGGGATACTACTGGCGCAGCGTCCCTCCCAGACTTGGTCACCACAACAGGTGATTACCCGACGGGTCACAGCGTTGCCGTTGAACAGAGAGCTATCCCTGCAAACGAGTGACATCGACAAGTTCATTTATAGGAACACAGTCCCAACTCACCACACAACGTGTTCTCTGTTTGGCATAGTAGAAACTCCCGAGTGTTGTTCTGTCACGGTACAGGACAAGCGGAGTGTGGTGGGCGTCATGCTTTGTTGGAAATGCCACCCTGAATTGGCACCCAACTCATAGTCAGACCATCTACTATCTCTATGCGCACCTCTTCCCTAGGATAAAGAAGTGAATGATGGAACAACGGAGTGGAGAGCTCGACTGGGAGGCAACTGAGACAAATTTGTTACACTCAGGGACAGGATAGTGAGGTAAGCGACAGCAAAGCCTGTTAATGGAGAGTAGGGCAACCGCGCGAAGCAATGAGAGTATGAGACAGTTACAACCATCAGAGAGAAAGGTAAATTGGATGGGTTTGAGGAGGGGGTGATTTCCGACCGGTAACACAGGGCCAACAGCAACTACTGTAGTTAGAGATGATAACTGAATATTTGCGGCTACGACACTGCGACTGCGACTGCGACTGACTGCGGCTGGGGCTGGGTTCCGCGGCTGGGCTGTGGACCCCTGACACCTGTCTGTCACCGCAGTAGCAAAGTTGAGGTAACCTAACCACTTCTCAGAGCCTAAGTCCCGAGTGCGAGAGTACAGTGCACAGTGCAGAGCTAAGCTCAACCTCGCTCTCTACGCTCCTTCCCATCCATTCCATGAGATATCCGTCTTAATTTTCTGCTAACTCTCCACTTACCATTTCTTTTTTTGTATGGCTCTGACAGCCACCGCGCAATCCGCATTGCCTCTGGTTCCTTCATGGGACGGGTCCATCGTCCCTACTCTTAGAAAGCGTACGTTCAATATCTTACCATTTATCTCAACGTCACTACATGTCTCTTACAGGTCTCGAGAACGAAAGTCGCGTCCTCGCCAAACGAATATCAGCCGCTTCCATCGCTTCCATCCAAGACAACTCGCCCGAATTTTCTCAATCATCTCACTCTTACAACCACAACTACCATCGAGACGATGTCCCCAACGCATCTTTCTCCCCGCGACCAAGCGCCATACCGAGGCCTAGCCTGCAAGCTGCACGACCCACGATCTCTGACAACCGCCCAACGACGCCGAACGGGACGGGTTCACCGTATATGCGCACGCGAACTTTATCGCAGCCCAAATCCATGGAACTTAGCACCCCCACCACAGCACGCCCTGATACCCGTGCATTCTCGCCCAACACCCCCCGTCCCTCTGACCTCAAGCCGACACGCATCCCCGTGCCGCGCACGCGCACCGCGAGCACATCCGGACATGCACAAGCCCTCGGCACACGGAGTGAAAGCCGTAACGGCGGACACGGCTCCTCTCATACCCTGTCATCAGAGGGCCCTCTCGGCTCCGTTGCAGAACGGCCGCTGCAATACCCCCAAATGCGCGGGCCCTCGATCGACAGCACTGCGCCACGTCCATCTACGGACTCTGAGGAACGGCCATTCGAACACTGGTATCGAGGCGAAGTCTCGCGCAATGGCGGTGTTGGTGAACTACGCGTCGGACGACGTTTGGAGATGCTTGAGATTGCCAATTATGGGCACACGCAGCAGGCGCGCCCAACTGATCATTGGCGGAACGGCGGCACAGGCGTGCGACGGCGGCGTGGGGGCAGCACCGACGACGCCCACATCCGTGAGAGCTTCTACATGGAAGCAGGCAGTGAGCATGCGAGAGTACTCGATGAGGTTCCCCCGACCGACATCGAGGATGGCATGGACTTTGAGAGCGATCTTGAGCGGCGCTCCACCGAGAGCATGATTCGTGCGCGCTCTCGTTCCGTCACTTCGCACCAATACCCCGGCCTTGGAGCTACTGATAGCCGAACACCTGCTGCTGGGGCTGGCAGTAGTGGCGGTGGCCCTCGTTCGCGGAGTGTGTCGCGCACGGCACAGCCTTCTCGAATTCCGACCCCATCAGTGTCTCGCCAATTGTCCGACCCTCCGAGGACGCCGACCCCCACCCAAATAGCCGCTCGGGACCCCGCAGAGCCCGAGTCTCCACCGAAGGCGGCCTCTCGCAAGCCCCGTCAAGACAACGCTACGCCTTCGTCACCCCTGCGGGTGCCTGCGGTGGCGCCCCAGACGCCCAAGAAGCGCGCGAAGAGTCCTGCCGCGATTGCCCAGTCGCCATCAGCGAAAAAGTCTCGATCTCGTGCACCGCCGGTAAGCCAAGCACGGTCCAATCGCGACGGCTCCCAAAGGCGGTCGGTTGGCGAATATCCGGTCCCAGCGGACGAGGACATGGCCGATGCGATCCCCACTTGGACGCAGCCCATCTCACCTGGCGGTAACTGGGACGATGTGCGCATATGCCCTTTGTGTGTGCCCGAGCCTGATTCCATTTTTGTTTAATCCACATGCAGGTAGTGATACCCGTGGTGGCGCGCAAGAAAGGCATGGACGAGTTCTATACCAGCGCAGACGGGAGACAACAAAAGAGGCCCCCATCATTGGTTCCAGAACCGGTAAGTGCTGATCCAGTCCGAGCCTATCTAGTTCCGGAAACAGATAATTGATCGTTTTCGTCACGACCTTACCCACCGACCCCTACGAATTAGGCACCTGGCACATTTGGCTATGATTATTCGAAATTCCGCCCGCGGCTTGAAGATGATGCCATTCCGATGGCCGATATGGGTGTTGGCAACAAGACAGAGGCCAAGCCGCCCGAAGACCGTGAGGTGTCACCAGCGGAGCCCCAGACGCATGGCGGAGGCGAAACGAAGGAAGTGGAGGGAGATACACCTGAAGAGCACGTGCGGATGCGGATACAACCTTCTTCAGCTCCGTTTTCGCGGTATCGGACATCTGTAGGACACGACAACTATCAGGGACGATCAGGGTTACCCGCCAGCCTGACGACGGCCGACATCAAGCCACCTGTCGAGCCAGGGCAAGGGCGCATTGTGCATGCTGGGGAAGACGAAGGCAGCGCAGGTTGTTGCAAGTGCGTCATCATGTGATCGCAAGCGGTGGCAGGGACAGTCCGATTTCAGGTCGGTATTCGACGGAGATCGAGTCAGTTGCTTTGCCCCACTGACCGGTAACAACTTACTCCACCCTCCGGTGCCGCCTAAAGTTGTATGTAAGATTTCTGTTTTCACCTAGATATCCTCGGCCCTTACACCACTCCGCATCCGCCTCGCCCCCGCTGTTCCCTATCCTTACCCCACATTCCACCCTACGCACCCTGGCTTTCGTTTCTCCAGCCGTGCTCTCGGCTCGTGTACTCATCATGCCTTTTGCTTTCAAATTGCCCATTGCCACGTTGGTTGGGATCTATCGTGTTGGTTTCTATACTAAGGAATTACTCCCACACTTCCAAAATTAGTAGACGCTCGTGGTTCCGACCCATCACCATCGAGATCATCTTCCCGCCTTCACTGATCCCATCCCTCCGTCGGATGTCTTCTGTCCACACTCCTTTTTTAACTTCTTTATGGATTTTTCTCTTGGCTGTCTTGTATATTTTTCGTTCTTGTGGATTGGAATTAACGCATACCATAGCTTCTTATTCCCCCAGTGCCACGGAAGGAATGAGGTACTGCAGTGTGAAACGAGATGAAACAGGCTTTAATCTACACGAGAGTACGGTGACGATGAAACACATAAGTTAGAGATAACCGGTAAGTACCCGTCACTCGCCATGCACACCAGGGAGGGTAACAAGTTGGGAGGGAACAGGCCGCGTTGCATGCCTGTCAGTCGGTCGCACAGACGGGCCGTGCCGGGCTGTGATGATGGGGCTACCGTAATCAACTTCCGGTGACCGGTGACCGGCAACTAATTCTCCACTCAGAAGAGTGGACCATAATCTAGATCAAGACATTGTCAAATGCCCTCAAACACCTATGTTTTGTGCACTGGCACCGGTAGCTTGGTTGCACTCAATCGAACAGCATGTGTGTCCCTAGTGAGAGCCAAAACAAGCCTTGGTCACCTTGTAAACCTAACAGTTAGTTTTAGCTCTCACCCATTTCCCAAAACCTGTCGTCACGTTTGGCTTGCCCAGGGCTCCTTGCTTCGCGCCATGGGTGTTTCGTCTTCCCCTGATCTTATAAGGCTACAGGCACATGGCCCTCCCTTCTCCCCGGAATCCTTCTCCACTGTTGCTCCTTTCCATCTTCCGTCCATAGTCCTCGTATGCAATCCTCTCACGGGCCACCCCCGCACGGGGCAACGCCCTCCCCCACCGATCGCTCAACTGCACACACCGCTGCTCCCGCTTCTTTCCACACATCCGAATCGATGCCTCCATCCCCACACTTCTTCACCATGAATCCACTGACGGACCAACGTCTGACTGGATCCGTGATACCATATCAGCCAATAGACCATCACTCACTCTCCAGGTATGCATACCTTTTACCCCCTGCCCGACATCGTATCGTAGCAATTGACGATGCCGTTTTCTTGTCACACCCACGTTAGCACACCAACCTATCAAGATACTGTACCATGGCAGTACCCCGCGTCATGGGACGCCCCTGTGCTAGACCCAGGTGCCCCCTCCGAGAACCCGCCTTCGACCCCACTACACACCCTCGGTGGCATGGTCTCGGCGAGTCACGAGGGCAGTACCTTCGCGCCACCTCTACCACCGGCCAGAGCAGTACAAGACTATTTTAGTCCCACTCAAACGTAAGGCTGTCCTTCAATTCGCCATCACCATCATCACCACCACCATCATTGCCCTCTGCGTTTTGCTTACGTCGCTTGCGTCCCTACAGGTGTCCTTTTCCTGCCTCACCGTCTTCAGGTTCACCAGTTAACGCACGCGAGAGCTCCTTACGCTTCGGCGCCAATGTAAGCGCGAGCTCCGCCCCAACCGTCTCTCCCCACATGCCGCAGGGGACGTCCATACAGTCATTTACTCCTTCGGATATCTGGCCCTCCCACGGCCCTGGCGCGGGTGTCAGTCCCAACCCGGTCAAACCTACCGTTGGCCTTGTGACTTCGCTCAACGAAAACCAGAAGGGCAAAAGTGTGCTGCGTCGCTCGCCCACCGAATCAACGCGTGGCAGTTCGCGCTATGACCCAGTGGGTAGTAGACATTCCCGGAGCACGCCACGTTCGGGTGCTGCGTCAGAGCCGCTGACGGACGAGGGTGAGGAGGAGCGTGACTCGGATGGCAGCGTGCGCGACGTTCGCGACAAGAAGCGCAGGTACGCCAAGACATTTCGAGACATAGAAAAGCAGCTGTTTGAGAAGTTGCGCCATCGCCTATTTCCACAAGACCCCCATGCAAAGCGTAGCGAGTGTTTGGAACGAGGTTCGTGCCTAGCTGCTCTTGAATGGTAGCCCCGATAATCTTAATTTTTCTTGTTACCTCATGTAGCAATAGAGAGCATCGATGAGCTTTTGCAGCTCCGCGACAGCGAGACTCGGCGCCAGCAGGAGATAGAAGGTCTCAAGCAGAAACTCACCGATGCCGAACGCAGGATCGAACGCTTGTATCGTGAGCTCAACGGAAGATCGCTTACTATAGGAAACTGAATTAATCAATCCGTCTGTGCATAGCTCGCCGCCTTCTTGCTTACCCTCATGTTCTTTTTAATGGAGGCCTATCTCAACTTTCGGATTTGTCCTCTCCTCCATTACCTTGTCATACTATTAATTCTCTTTCTTTCCTCTCACCTACATCTACTGTATCGTTAGCTCACACCAACCCAGACACCAAGTTTGTTATACCAGACTTTGCATCTGCATAGATTCTTCTCGCGCAGCGCGTGTACTCTTTACATGCTCCGTATACATATACCCTGTCGTTCTTGTCTCGTGCATAACATTAGAGCACCCACTCCCTGTTCACTGTCTGCACCACACACCCTCAGCTCTCTCCATTCCCGCCGAGGCGAATTGCGTACCTCGTCCTGCACGTACGACTGATTTGGTAGCAACTACAACTCCTGGACCCCATGCGACGCCTATTTAACATGCCACAAATATACTACCTGCAGCTCCGCTAGTACGTATGGCTCTTCCTTGAAAAGCTTTCTTCTTTACAACGCTCACAATCGTGACCACCACAAAACATCAAAAAAGACATATATACCTGTAACGTCGGCCGTTGTGTAGATGGGAATATCTCGATAATGCAGTCGGAACCAGTCTTAACGAGGAACAAACTGTACGCTAGCCTTGTAATATACCTACTCGTCAGCTAGCCAATCACCGTGATGTCGGACGTCCTCTACAAGTGCGTTTACGATCGCACTATGCTGAATGATGGCGGACGTCAGGCACGATTTCATGGATCGTGATCTCTATTCGCACCTGTTGCTTCTTCCAAAACCACTTCTACGCGAGGTAGTAGTGTACGGTACCCCCAAATCGCATGTCCGCGAAATATATTATCGCAGTTTCAGGACAAGCTCGGCGTTACCGATTAACCAAATCCCTCGAATTCTTCGCAAAATCTGGAGTGGAGAGTTCGAGAACACAGGGTTCTCTTTCCCGTGTTCAGCTGAGCGGGGAAGGCGAAGCATTGGGTACAGTAGTCGAGCCGAAGCCATCTTGAGTGAATTCAAGTTGAAACCGGCCATCTACCTCTTGAAAACTCTGGAGAATTACCTACAAAGTGCCAAGTCCGGGGTTCCGAGGAAGGCTCACTGTGGCGTAGACAGGATGAATACATCTGCAAAGATGCCCGACAAATGTTCCGAGGGACGCCACGGGATCATGGGATATAGACACCCACAGGGATGACTCGGAGGACTCTAAGATGTGTCTGTTCACCGAGGAGCGCAGGGGTTTTCCGAGTCCAAGGTGCGTCGACTGGTGGCTGCCTACCCATCCAGATTGAGCGCCCATTAAGAGACTGGAACTTTCTTCTGAAGTGTATTGAATAGTATTTTGACGAAATTGAGAATTTCGCAGCTGACAGCGAAGATCAACCGAAGTGAGACTCGGAACTGATTGGCACAGCGGGAAAACCCTGTCTTCCAAATGCTGCCCTGGGCGACGGGTACGAGCCAGCTGAAGCCTGACGGCAAAATATGCTAGCAGGATTGGACTGGGCACCCACTGCAGTTGATGAACCGGTGACCCGGAAGAGTGGCCGCAAATTGGGCTTAGTCTGGGGCCACACAAATCGAAATTTCAAGCTTTCGAGTTTCGACATTGGTCATACAATAAAGTTAGTCGCATGTGGATCAGAATTACTGGGCGCCTATTGTCATTTTGGGACCGGTTATCGAAAAGATTGACACCATTTTCACAAAGCTTGACATGTTCGTAGGTTCTAACATAACTTCGTCCATCAAAAACTTTACCAATACATGTAGCTCATGCAACCTATCCCAGGTGAGTACTGTACTTCCGGCTAAGTTACCCGGTGTCGAGGGCGTTACCGAGAAATGCCGGCTGACTGACCCTGCCAGTGATCATGGACCCTGGATAGGCACGCGGGCTCGACCTTATGAGTAAGAGGAATAGAATCAGAGCGCTCACATTCAGTTCAAATAAAGCTCATCATATTTTCACGCCGACAAATTGTTGGGGTGGATTCACACCATGAGCGTGAGAGTTGGCTCTCCTCGCGCGCTTTCTTTCGCGAGGGCAGGACCCTGCACTGGCAGGATCTAACACCTGGCGCCGACACGGAGGCGGTGTTCCTTCAGAGGTGGAACGTTGTCCATTGGCGCCACCACTCAAACAGCGTTCCGACAGATTATGTACTATAGTATACTACGTAAGGTTCTGCACCCCAGAAGCCTGAGCAGTTGATGGGCTCCATATAAAATGTATAGATTGATCATTTCGTCGAGATAAATATCATGTTTAGAAAGTGAGACCTGGTCCTTAGAGTCCTTGTAGTAGGTTCCAGCTCTTTGGGTGTTTTGTATGATTGAGTTATGAAGCTGCAATTGAAGATCCTAACAACGGAACGCTCCGTGACCATAGTTTGCAAGGTATACAATATTTGGGGACTGATGCAGATCCAACATCTTTCCATTCCGCACACTGATTCAATCGAATACCTCAGAGGCTTTGGGGATACTTGTCTGCCAACTTGAAAGGCCAGTCCTCAATTCGCCACACGTCCGTTTTCTTCACACTCCGAAATCACGTCGAGAGCTATTTCCTTCATTGGTAAAACTGATTGCGTTTAGGACCATTTAGGACGGTTCCCAAACGGTTCTAAACACCCGCTGTTTTGTAGATGTTACGTGTTGCGAACGAGGATCACAGTGGCGCAAAGGTCTAAAACACAGCACGCACTCACATCACTGGCACTAAAGCTATGATTGCGTGACTGTTAACGCCTAGGAAAGGCCCGAGGGTGCAATGATGTGAGTTAGATATTCGGCCGACAGGCGACGATTGCGTAATCCCGGAGCACCCAAAGGTTCGTACTACTACTAGTAGTAGTGGGGCCTTCGTAGAATAAAAGTTATTTGTGAAGCGTAGCTAGGGCTACTGTACATGCTTGTCTGCTGAGCCATAGTATTCCGACGGGTGTGCCAGTGCTTGACATACGACTCGGAGTCCGAAACCGAAACCGTGAATCCGGGAGTGTCTCGGGTCCTCTCACAATTTTGACCAAAACACATTCGGGCTCTCCGCTGGTTATCGAGCTCGACCCTCCCTGTCACAGGCCGCAAACAACATGGCTGAGCTCATCGATGGTCGCGTTTCGGTCAAACAATGCAAGCGTGCTGTCACGACTTTGATGGAGTACGCTCTCAAACAGCAACAGACACGCGAGGAGAATGTGCTCCTCCCTGGCAAGGAGGAGTGCATCTGGCTTCAGATCGCAGTTAAGCAGGTCCGAGCAGAGGCCAAGTTGAAGCCCCATAGAATGTGCGTCAAACCTAGGTTCCCCATTTCTTCAAGCTCATGTTGTGGGTAGTCCTATCAAGTATTCCCTTGTCGACCCTCGCGTGTCCGCAGTCTGCCTCATTACTAAAGACCCCCAACGAGAGTACAAAGATCTTCTCGAGGAGGCAGGCATCAAATTTATCAATCGCGTCGTTGGTATCGACAAACTTAAGGGGAAGTTTAAAGCGTTCGAAGCACGTCGAGCCCTACTTCGCGAGAATGCACTCTTCCTTGCAGACGAGCGCGTCATTCCTCTCCTGCCCCGTCTACTAGGGAAGATATTCTTTACCGCCAAAAAGTATATATTGCACAACAAGTCTGAACACCCATTCGACTAGCTGATATCTTCTAGGCAGCCAATCCCCGTATGCCTTAAACGTAAGGATCTCAAGGGCGAACTGGAACGCGCCATATCATCAACCTACATGCACCAAAACCGCGGGACCTGCACGTCTGTCTCCCACCCCCTTTTCTGCGCCTCTTCGCATTGACTAATAATCCCGCAGTTCTGTCAAGTTTGGTGTCCTTTCCCAAACACCGGCTCAGGTTCTCGCGAACCTTGAAGTTGCTCTTCCTGCCATCATCACCGCCATCCGCGGTGGCTGGGATAACGTGCAAAGCCTTAGCATCAAGTCCACCAAAAGTGCTTCTCTTCCAATTTGGTCGTGCAAGCTTGGGACTGGAGAAGGCGCGCGCTGGCACGGCTTTGATCTTCAAGACCAAGATGGGGTGAGTCAAGAGGATGACGAGTCAGAAACGAAGGGTGTGGAAATTCCATATGTAGCGAAAATAACTCAAACTAGTAAAGCAACCTTTGATCTAGGGAAAAGAGCCGGTGGCAGCCTAGGGCCATCCTACGTCGATTAATATAGTCCGGTTTATTTCACATGTGATTACCGTCGTTGTATGAGATTAGTGCATGACACTACAGCAGGAGCAGGGAAGAGGATCGTCTACAAAGTAACACCAAACCCTGCAGCCAAGTGAATAATTTGCGGGTCAGGGTAAGCCATCCGAAGGCACAACGCCGCGGCTTCCACTGGCGGGGGGCATCGGTATACTTATTGAGTATCTGATTACTTGGCAACATCTGTTTCCCCACACCCATCTCCTATAGCAGGTGCCTAGCTCAGTCTGGTGACGTCAACTGCTTTCCACAACATAGGTATTAACATGTTTGACTTTGGAAGGATGAAGAAGCGAGGTTGTTGTCTGCATGTTAAATATCCGAGATGTGACTCGTCGATCCGCGTCATTTATTGAACCTTGACATGACGCGCTCAGGCTGTTGGCACCTGATTCTACTCTCATACTTTACTTTTTGAAACCGGTTGACGGTGTCACGGACCACTCTCAGTTGCGCAACTAGTAGCTCTGAGGCCCCCGTGCCATAATTCTAGCTTTGCCAACACTTACCCCACATGCTACACTCCCTGGCATGTCCTGGCTAGCCTAAGTTTTGCTGTAGACCCTCCCCCGTGTGCTACGACGGGCGAACTTGAAGGCAACATCTGTCGCCGCCTATAAGGCGGCAATCGGTGGGCGACATGGACAACATACCTTACGATAGCCTTACAGTTCCGACGAGACGAAACCCCAGCATCAGCCAGATTCTTTCTGTATCCGCACGGCGCGACCATATTCTTTTGTGTAATAACTTGGGTGGTACAGCCTGGCAGTATTTCCCCGCCGGCGGCCAACGGAAGAGCATACTGTTGCTGTCCTTCTGTGCTGATTGCCTCTGCGGCTGCATCGGGGTCGTGGTTGTAACTGAATTCCCGGAGGAGAGCGAAATAGATCGCACCCACGCTGTCTAAGGGGAAGGATGGCCACGACCCGAACGAGAAGCCGGAATCTTAACAGGCCTAGGGCATGCTGCATTCATCTGTTCTGTGATGGTGGCCTCTTTTTATCTATGGTTTCCCCTTAAGCCCCGACGGCCCCACGCTACTGGTACAAATGCCACTCATATGTTGACGTCTTCCCTAATATCGATGGACGTACTAATAGTTACAAGTTGACATTTACAGTATAGTGAAACCCGGGAATGACAATGGTTCCCACCTCGGATGCGGAATAGGAATAGGATCTGTGTAACCCCCGCGATGAGTCATGGACCTAACTACCGTAGGTCCTGTCGACGTGGGAGGATTTGCCAGCGGGCATCACGGTATCTGATCTCGTGCTGCCGCGACTACACATTGAAAATCGACCAATTCGTACAACGTCTTTCCTGAGAATTCAAGCAAAAATCCTATAGCAGATGTCCTATTAACCTTTTATCACATCCGAGGAGTCACGACTAGCCAGAGAATGAGTCCGCTGATCCCCGTTCACTGATCATATCGATCCTTCGATCCTTCTATGTCAACCGCGCAGATGCGCCGCCTCGCCCTAGCGGCTTAGTATCCCCGCCCTTGCAATCCCACACTCGGCGCGTATACTGCATAAGATTAATGACTTACCCCTCCCATCCGGCGGTGGCACAGGGTGGTTGAGCTGGTCCAACTCCACCGTGACCAAGGCCGCTTTTGGGCATCTCCCCTCGCTTTATGTTGGATGTACGAATCATGACCACGCCGATCAACAATTTGGAATTCATGGGAGGTGTTTCGTGCGGCGTATCCGCGGAGAAGGACTCGAACCGCGCTGATGATGTTTCTTCAATGTTAATTTGTCACTGGCATGGAATTTTTATGTTCGGCGCTTCGAGTCAACGCTTAGCACCTGACTCGATGCCGCGCTGCGTTAAATTAGTTGCGGGAGATCGGGGACCCTATCAAGGCCTCGATCACGATCAGCATACGTTGCCATCTAAAAGAATTTCACTAGTATTGTGGACCTTGCCTTTTTTTGTCCTCATCAGTGACGGGTAGACTTCCTGCCACCCCAATGCAGTAGACAGCACAGCTCTACGTTACCGGCTAGGGTATCAGAACAGCTTAGGGGATGATGGCTTCGCTCGGGCACAGATGGCCTCCTCGGAACCCGCGTCTCGTTTCGTGTTCAACATGGACTTCATAAGTTCATATCATCGGAATTGTACACGGTGCAACGATCCCGCCCGAGGCCGTTTTCAAAAATTCCTACTCCCCGAACAGAACGTTGACCGGTCATCGGACCTGGGCTGTACGCCGCGCCATGACCGCACACTACAGCACTCGTCTCCGGAGCCTGTACGTTGTCTTTGAAGCGCCTATAATGTGTCACGATTTAGTACGGGCTCATGCCAACCACTGGCACGTGATCGACACGTCGTGTCGTCGCGGTTACAGCACGTAGGTGAACCTTGACGGTTCCCCAGTATTCACCTAGAATTACTTGCAGAACATCCCATCTCCAAGTGAGTTTCCTTGTCGCGCCGTGTCTTGTAGGCTTCACGGGTTTTCGTCAGAAGGGCTCACGTGCTGCTGTACTTTCGAGCGCTGGCATACGCGATATCGGTGTACCTCAGTGCGGCCAGGTCCGAAGCATGCACTTTCTGTGCGTGACGCGTGCAACCCCCTCCAGACATCCGCAGTGAGTATGCCATCACTGACTCAAAACTCAGCACCGAAGAAACATCATTCTGGTATTATTCGTATCCCATATCACAAACCCATCACAAAAGGGCGCTCACTGACGTACCTTCCTTGCACCTTTGTGTATGCTGAGCCTCACTCCCACGTGCTTGTACAGTTATGTTCAGCACATTCCTCGGCAGTGCGAATCAGACTTCCCAGAAAGCACTCAAAATTAGGAGATCCTACGGGAATTAGGAGGCTGCAAGGGTGGAGTAGATAGGGAATGGGAAATGGAGACAGTGTATATATAAAGTATGGGAGTGTATGGTATGTGATGACGATGATGATGAAAGAATAGGGTAACGAAGATGCGCTCTAATTGGAAATCACAAGATTAGGACAATTAAGACGGGTCAGAGGGTACTGTCTCAGATGGTACACCCAAGATGGGAGGAATGTCCAGAAGTGACAAGTGTCTGGTGGCAATCCTACGGCGCCAGCGCCGGTACTAGCAGCAAGCGCTAGCCTGAGGACACCATTTCTTTCATGCGACGGATGGAAACCACGCCGAGCAGCGTTATTATTGTCGCCGTGGTGGTGGTGGTGGTGATAATGATTATGCAGCGTAGAATTGCTGTGAGTAATGTTTGGAAGAGAGGGTCAACCAGCGAGCGCAAGCCCTTTTTAGAAGAACACCGCGCCGTGGCTGCTTGCGCTCGTGCGGATGGTAGTTTGTGACGACGTCTGTGTCTGGGGGCGGGTGGTAGAAGGTTTGCCGGAGGAAGGGGAAGCATCCTTGAAAGCCCTGGTGATAATGCCCAACTGCATGGCGGTGTGAGGGTTAGAGGGCGAACAAACAGGTATGGCAGGTGCTCGAATGGATCTGCAAAAGCAGGCGATGGCAGGTAGGACAATAAAAACAGCCGCGTGAAGTGCGTGGGTCTTTATACGTACGGAGGAACGGGATATGATGATGGGCGTTTAAGCTTTAAGGCGTGTCATGTAACACCGCATGCCGGCACACAGGAGATACTGTAGCTAAGTTCGATATATGCCACTGGAGTTCATGCCGAATGCAGTGAGCGCCTGCGGCGGGAATGACTCCTTGCTCACTGGAGAATCAACTTCTTTGTTGAGCAATCAGGCCTTAATCAGTCTAAGACCCAGGCACGAGTCACTAAGCGTCCGAGTCCGTGCCACTTTGGCTTCACCCGTCCGGAAAATGTAAGGAAAGATCCGGTGCAGGCGGAAGAATACAGTAGATGCCCAAAATTGTACAACTAAAACACCAGCCGCCTTTGTGCGTTAGCCGCACATTGAATGCTGAGCCGTCAACGTGTCAACCGTGGCGCTAAGAACTTCAACAGTCATCACTGGGGCGTGTTCTTAGCCTGCTCGAAGACTTGTCCAACGCGTTCGCCCTCTCCACGTCGGCTCTTCATGGGAGCTTCATCACAAGCTTGGCTTAGATTCACCACATACTGACCAATTCTCAGTGCCAGATGGGTCGTCGTCAATGGCAAAGGATAGTCTCGTCGAAGAGGCTTGCTTGCCAGTGAAATTTGACTACAGGTGAAGATTTTTACTCATCACCCACGCCGCTCTTCAACCCAGTTGCCGTACCTGCAACGTGCAGCAAAAAATCTGCTTTAACAAGGCCCGAAGGGACACGACGCCACCGTGATAATCGGGAGAATAACTAACAAATCAGCCACGAGGTGAACCCGGGCAGGCAGGCCACTATGTAGAATAATAGGTTGGGGGCCTGCACGAATCATACCGGTATTTCCCGTTCGGCTGTACCGAGTTGAGGATCCTCGGTGAGTAAGTCCGTTTGGTCGGTCAAGCGGTCAAGTCCAGGCCCAGGTGGTAACGTTTGGGTGGTACGGCAATCACAGGCTGTGCAAATCCTGGGACACGCATCAAGCGAATCACCAACGAATCAGCTCTAGACTACGACAGTCTCCACGAGGAAGGGACCTGCGCAATACTACTGTACTATTCAGGCAAGCAGAGTGCAGTCTGACGAACGACTGCTGCATGGTGTGATCGACGAATATGGCAGCCACAAAAGGGGAACGTTGGCAGCAAATAGTCTTCCAAGTGAAGGTTAGTGCGAAAAATTGCTGTGGGAAGACGCGCGGCGGCGCCGCCTCAAATGAACTAGTTACAAGAAAATTTTAGGTGGCAATAGTGATATACAGTACAGTACAGTGTAGCGGGAGAGCTATATATCACGCTAAAAGTACAGCTGAAATGAGCTCAAGGACGATGGATAGACTATCTCGCCGAAAATCTTTCCACTGGCCGGCTAGTCAACAGGCCAGCAGAGAATGAGATTGATGCCTCATCTGATAGACTGACGCACACATTTTGGTCTGCCTCCAGGACACGCGTAGCTTCTTTAATTTCTGTCCATGGGTGGACTCACAGTAGATAATGATCAGAAATCGTGGAGCGAAGAATGTGTCAGCTTGCCTTGTGAACATATATACGAACGGGACTCTCCGTTACTCCCTGTGAAAAAAAATGAGCAGCTTACCACATCTGAGCGGCAGCTGAGCGCTGAACGCCTGGATCTTGTCGATCAAATAATTGCGTCGCTGACCTCCTGACAACCCCTGCTTGTAATCCACAGACCGTGTGCGTACTGCGGAACCCTGAATTTCGGAGGCGCTTCATCAGGATTGGACGAGTCAAAGTTTGAGGCTTCCGATCCTAAGTCGGTGTTTTTGAACCAGAGATCACTGCATGACTGTATGAAGGAAAGCATCGCCACGCAACCGTCCATCGCCACTCCACCTAGTTCGGGTATGAGATGGCCCGCCTGTTCATATAAACGATCCAGTTCAGTTGACGGATTTCTCACCTGTTGTCCCTCTCATAAGCCCCACAAGGATTTCTTTCTTGTAATTTACAGCGTATGTGGCACCGACTGGGAAGGAAGGGGCCAGTCGAGCTTTTACATGCGGTCGCGGTCACAGTTCGCCTGATGCTTCGGTGCGGTATTAGAGAAGTTGGACGAAACCACCAGGAGGCATCGCAAGGGAGAACTTACGCCTCATAGAAGCGCAGGAGCTGAATCGCAGCAATCCTGAACCTGAAGCAGTTGCTTGAACTAGCATCATCTGTTCCAAGCTTGATGTCGCGGCTCTGATTACTACGACGAGCGTCTGACAACCTCTCCGAGCCTCGGTCATTGCCGAGCACGGAAACTAACTTGGGACATGTTCAAGTTTGTGAGTGGGCGCTTGGAAAAAATCCATCCATGACCATTGCGACTGCTTGCGATTCAGCCTGGTACAATGAAACCTGCATATGCGCCTTGCGGGAAAAAGCAGCCACTGAGATAGGACTGTAGCTGCCAATGCCAATTACCATCTTATTCCCGCCGACCAGCACCCGATGTGAGGTCCAAGGCTTCATCTATCTGCCGTCGTGCTGATGTTGTTGGGCCAAGAGCGGTAACATGTCCTGAAAACTCCACGCTGCAAATCTCTGGCGCATCCAGCGGAAGGGGCTACTTTCCTCCTGCGCTGTGAAGCATACAGTAGATGTGGCTCAGGGCAAGCGCCGTGACCTGATGATTTTCGGCGCTACTGTACTGTGATGGATGTGAAAGCGCTCTTGCCGGAGCTTTGTCATTGCGTTGTAGTACGTGCCTTGGCCAGGACTTCAGAGCCTCAGACGGCGTGGGCATGGGCACGGCTACTCGATGGGGAGTTTTCTATCCTTATCGATGGGAGACGCTTCAAGCCGCATCCACTGTCATGATGTTTGTCCTGATGTTTGATTTGAAGGGCAACCTGAAGACTCGCCACAAGGCCGGTGTATTTCTCGTCCCGCATCAGGCATTGTTAATTTGGCCAGCCGGTACTCAAATTTGAACGATGGATGGTAGAACGGAGATGAGTGGGGAATTATCAGCTTGTCGCATCTTACGGAATTCAAGAGTTGCTCCTCTCGAGCCCACCCCCCCCGGGCTCAAGCAAGGATAATAGAGAGCATATCGGAGGAGTACGAAACGATCAGTTGCATAATCATCTACTGTGTAAAGAGTTGGTATCAGTGTCTGACCAACGAATGGGACCAGCATGGACCAAGTCTATGGTGATTCTAAACAAGTCCAAGCTCTTGTCGTAGCGTAGTGCACTTCATTGACAATGCCTAGGCTATCGTACCTTGCTACGCCACCATCTGCAGCTTACGAAAGGATGGACAAAAAGACCAACGTGGTTCGATCGGGTGTGCAGGAACAACGTATCCGTATCTTGATGGGGCCGGTTGGTGTCATTAACAGCCCCGTCGCAGTCGCCAGAACCTTTCTGTAGCTGTCAATGGGAATGCAAGGAAGGTAGTCAAGACGAAGCCGCGCCGGTCGGGCTCTTGTCAACGTACCAAGCAAGGGATGGCGCAACGGCCGTGGCTTGAACCCCGGTCAGTAGACCAGACGGGGCGGAGCGTTTGTTGACGGAGACGACAAGGTTGTGATGGGGAGGAACGGGCAGAGCTACGGAAGGAAGGCGCGCTTGTCGTGGAGACGGGGGAGAGATTGTGATGGAAGGAGACGCTGTTCCGGGAGCTGTAGCAGACAGAGGAGGGCTGGTCGGGACCAGCAACCGAACAAGCAGGGCAGCCTGCTGGGTGGCAAATGTAGTCGACTCACGTTGATATCCGACGCCCAAACCGAACAGATTCTGCGACGTCGTCGAAGCCAGCGCATGCCCGCGTGAGCTACGAGCTGTGGATAAGGTGACTTTTATTACCACTGCGAGGCGCAGCAATTTCGAAGGAGTCGAATTTCCCGTCAGAAAATTGATCAGCACAGTGATATCATTGATTGCACCATCCACGTTCAGGCCTAACATAAGAAGGGCCTATGTTAATACCCCGAGGTATTTACTTTGAGATTTAGCAGATAGATTTGAGTAAACAAGGTGCGGTCCGGTGGGCACGAACAAGGTATTTGGGCAGAGAGATCGTCAGCCCCGAGGACTGCACCTAGGTCATCCAGTTGCCAGGATTTTCACGGAAAGTAATGCATCTCTGTCTGGTTTATAGCCTTGCACACAGGCATGCATCACCCATTGCGCATCTCCTAGCCACCCAATTAAACGGCAGAACCAAGGCAGGATCGACGTCACTTACGAAGAAGCGGAAGCAACAGACACGACAAGTGTTGCGAATAACCTTCTTTATACGACATATGACAAACCAAATGCCGAGCGTACAGAATCGCCGAGCAGTGAGAATGTGTCCGGGATAAGGGAATACGGTGGTGCGCCTTCTGCTGTTATGCTGCGACCAGGACGAGGTGGATCGAAAGGGGAAGGAAGGAAGACAGGTGGTAGTGAGGGTAGTCAACTAAGGATGTATAGTCGATAGGGTTCATGTTGCTTTAGCACACATCTTGATGGTTAAAAAAAACAGGCGTCCCTGTCCTCCGGGGTGCACGGTACGCTGTCGATACGCGGACCTTTCGGCCGTTGCTGCTACTCTAGATCTGTCATTAAGCTCTCACGCACGGACGCACCCTTGACTCGTTCCGCTTTGGACGCGGTCCGTACACTGGCAATCGACCCTGATTTCCAATGTATCTGAGAAAATAAAAAGAACAAGAAACTGAAACTTAGGGATAGTAAGGCCGAGCTCGTTGAGCTGCTTGGGGCGCACCGCACCGGGCCTGGTATTCGGGAATGATCCCCTTGGTGGAACAAAAATCTGCTCTAAGCGATTTGCTGAGAGATTGCATTTCAAATTATGGCGGGAAGATGGTAGAGGCCTGACCACCAAACTTTGACCGCGACCCTGAGGTGTATGCTATCCGGAGACATGTCTTCTAATTGGCCGCTGTATCGACTACGCAAACACCCAGCTAGCACTTTCTGTCCGTCAGAGGTAAGGGTGTGAGACTGTACATTCACCAAGACGGTACTCCTACGCGTACCTACTACATGGCAGTGACGCACCCCCGACAGGATTAAGACTCATCCGTCATCAGTGAAGTGAAGTAGCGTAAGAAGACATCAGACGAGGAACACATAAAGAAGTGAACGAGTGTAGCAAGAGGCTACGCTTCTGGTCTATGAAAACGACGTAACGACACAATAAACAAGGTGTAGTGAATAAGGAACAGGGGCAAGCATGGCTTGGGGCTATGCACAGCATCCAGGTGCACAAAACGAGTAGTGTTGCCTGCGAGGTGGTCAGCTTGTTGAATCACAGCGTGCTACGTGGAGTGAAATGATGACACACTTGCAGGTCAGCACACCAATTATGACATTGAGACTAGGCCTGCCTGCTCGCGAATATCATTTGTCCTTTGCCCGACTTTTGTGAACCATTCCTTCGCGAGAATAGCACGACGCTCCATTTCTTCCGCACTCCGCACCTCTCGCGAACGCTCGTCCATCGCAACACGGAAGCGTTCCCTCAAATCCCACGATGCGAGGCGAAGCACTTTGCGGGTCTCTCGCGCGACTCGTGCAGCATGGGCGTCCACAAACAACTCCTCTTGCATCTCCGCTCTGGCCTCGGGCTTAACGAGTGATTTGCGGATACGCCTGCCGATGGTGCGTGGGACGGAGCTCGGGAGCTCCAGGACAAAGTACGTGGTAGCACCAAGGATAAATGCGCCGAGTACTGGTGCAGCCCACTTACGTGTAGCCTCATTGGAGAACACGTTCGCAATGCGCACAGCACCCTCTACGAATGCGCGAACGCCGACGGCCTGACCCCCGATCATCGTGACCGCACCGATGCCGACGGACACAATGCCGAGTGCGCTTGGCCCACTCTCCTCACTGTCTTCCTCGCTGTCGCCTAGATACACCCAAAAGTGGTGCGGGACGTCAAGTAAGTCGAAGAGCGTCGGCTGGATCATCTCCGAGCGTGTGGCGAGACCGATACCCAAGCCGAGTGTACCGCCAGCGACTACGGCGCTATTCCTGCGGATCTTGCGCTTGCCGTCACGCGTACGACGGGTGCTGAACATTGCCTCGGGCATGAACACGCGGCGAGAGCGCTCGACGCCGGTTGGGAGGTGCTCTTTGCCCAGGGTGAGGACCTGCTCAACTCCCGCGGCCGTTATGGTTCGTGCCTCGTCCTCCGCGAGCTTGACGGCCGCATCGAGACTCGTAAGGAGTGCCTTACGTACGTCTCGCGCATAGTCCCATAAGCTGAGCAGGCCGGGATATAAAGGCATCTGCACTGAAGAAAGCTCTACTGCGGGAAGACCCTGACCTATCCGGTTTAGCGCATCCGTGAGCATGCGCTGTGTCTTGCCGCTTGCTGAATGCGCGCCCTGCTCCTCTACGGCCTCTAATGCATCTTCAAGCACATCGCGGCTGTTCTTCATCCGCTCCAGCACGGGCCGTGCAACATCGAGATCGCTCTTGGCGCGCACAATCTCCGCTTGTGCGACAATGGCATTTGCACCGACGAGGAGCTCAATATCCGAGAGCAAATTGCATAGATATGTCGAGGCAGGATTAAGCTTCGATTTGGCGCGCTTGACCAGTACGAAAGACCGCAAGGAAGCTTCAAGGTCCTCAAACGAAGAATCATCCTTGCCTACAAGCGAGTCGACGAAGTGCACT
This sequence comes from Lactifluus subvellereus, assembly GCA_022496195.1. Lineage (NCBI taxonomy): Eukaryota > Fungi > Basidiomycota > Agaricomycetes > Russulales > Russulaceae > Lactifluus > Lactifluus subvellereus. The sequence continues at coordinate 77,589 of WTXC01000086.1, read as the reverse complement.
AGGTGGCTTGCATCCTCGTATGTGCGAGGACTAAGTTCCTTTATTTGCTCGAGAACCATACGTCGGCACTTGTCTTTGTTCTTGATCTGATCGAACTTGTTAACCACGATAAAAAGGTAGGCCTTCTCGTTGCTCGCAGTCTTAAGGAAGTTCCGGGCAGACTCCGTAAGATGATTCTCCGCGGAAACAACGAAGACGATAACGTCGATCTCTTCCTGCCGTGCAAATAGCGCTGTTGTTCTGACGCTGTCGCGGTTGAGGCCGGGTGCATCTATGAGGGAGATATCCACAACGCCATTATTCAGAAGGGATTGATTAAGCGGTCGCGTGTCATTGAGGTAGAGTTTGAGTATTCCCTGGAAGTCTTCCTCGGCGGTCATGATGCTGTCTAGGTCGCCGAGACTGGCGCGCCTATACGTCGAATCATCATTAATGTTGTAGGTAGCTGCATCCTTCACGACGTGCACTTCCTCCACATTGCTGTTTTCCGCAAAGTCGTGCACCTCGCAAAACGCTGCGGTACAAGGCTGCTGATCGACCGGCATGACTGCACGTCGAAGGAGGGTGTTGACGAAGGTCGACTTGCCCGCGTTCAAGTCACCGGTGACGAGGACCTTGGACGACGTATCTTCCACACGTACGTGCAGCTTATCGATATGCCGCGATGAGGCCGCCATACGTTCATCCACAAGGTTAGCGATCGAAACTTTCTCAAGTTGTGAGACGAGGGCTCCTGCAGCGGCCGACGACCCCGGAGCACCGAGATTGAGATCAAGACGAAACACGTGGAAGTCGGAGACCTCAGACTCGGGGATAAGGCGCTCGTCACCATCCAGATCCGACGGGGACTCCTCGCTTTCATTCTCCGGAGTATCCGCAATCGAAGCGAGGGTAAGCGAGCTTGCGAAACCTCTCTCGAGGATGACGTCGGTCTCTGAGGATGGATCATCCGCGAAGGAAAGGGTACGGCGCACACCGTGACGCTTTGGAGAGGCTGCGACCGTGTCGGACTTGGGGCGTAGTTTAGGGTAGCGTAAGGTCCAGGAATCTTTATTGAAGATTCGGATATCGGACAAAAGGGATTTTGTGGCGCTGAGCCCGCCGAGCAGACTTTGAGATGTATGAGCTCGGACTGGTGGAGACCATAAATGATAGATTACGCACCAATCTCTCTGGACGACGTAGGCCGCCTGCGCGCCGTAAAGAGTATCAGCAGCCCCTTCTGTCGCGGTGATTTTAGATGACAAAAGTGATTCCGACGTGCTTATTGCTGCTGTCAACATTGTTGATGTCGGTCTCTCGTCGTGGTGGTCGATTGAGAAGTCCGAATGAGCTGTAGACAAACAAACACATGCACACAATAGCCAACTCATCATTACGTAATCTCCGAGACAACAACCAACCAACATTTACTACCGCTACTGGCGAGAGTCTACTCCGCTCCTAGAAAGTTCGTCGTCACTTGGAGCGCAAATATGTCGCTTCCAGTCGCGACTTGACATAATCACCAGCGGTCACAATCTCGTATTTAGCAGGAACGTTATCTGAGACACAGCTAGGTAGCGCCTGGGTTATCCCATCAGCGAAACTTTGATGCACCCAGCCAACGTCTAGACTCGCCTCGAGTGGCACATTATAGTCTGTGCCGAAGAACAGCGGAATGGAATAGCGCGCAATGCCGGAGCGGTTTATGGCACGGTGCACGGTGGATCGGAATACGTCATCTATTGCACGTGATCAGCACCACATGCAAAAATTAGATAGATGACAATGGTAGGCGCACTCGTCCAGCGTGCGAACTGGTCACCGAGACTGCGCGGTGATAAGGCGAAGGTCTCAGGGAACGAAAACATGAAACTTACTTGACGACGAGAGAACCGGGGATAGGAACTGCATTGACCCACTTCCCAGCTGTGTTTAGAACCTGTAAGGCATTGATGTCGTCTTGCTGCCACAGGATCGTGAAGCACTGCCGTGTCTATCAGTACTCTTCCAGAGGGCAAGCCGAAGGACGGCCAACTTCGTAGCTGACGTTTTTATCCATTAGCTAGACAGCTTTTTTGTCTCTATGTTATACATACTCAGTGTGCGCACCAATGCCGATTGTGCGGTCATCTACGATGCCTGTTTGGGGAGGATAATACAGCAGGCGCATAATCGCAGCTGGCTTGGCTGTCTGTCCACGCACTCATTAATGCACGTATAGCATAACACGTCTTGTCTTACTTTATCAGCGAAGAAGTCCTCAGGCAAGTCGAGCGCTAGCGCGAACAAAGGAAACAGATACCGTCCAAGGTTTATGGCGGCATGACTGCGTAGGGATGATTGTCATTAATTCAGAGAGAAAGATGCAGAAAATTAACTTGCTAATATTTGAGTACTACCTGACGGAAGTCGGGGAGGAGTGCATCGTCAGGCCAAACATTTTCGCCAGCCATAACGCCGTCGTCACGGTCTTCTGAAGACCGAGTGGCGCTCGTGCCAGACTCCTCCCACCCCAAGTCAAAGCCCTCGTGGAGGTCCCCGCGATTCTCCGGGTTCGTGTTTTCTCCCAGCAACGCCGTGTACCCCTTGAAGTTTTTACTGTTGTGGATGTTGAGCTAGAAACTCATATGGCGCTGTATCAACGAGGGGGGTAGTTGACACGCGATATACGCTCGTACCTCCAATTTGGTCGAATCTGGGAGAGCGAAAAAATTTTGGGCAGCCGTAAACACCCCAGATATGGTCGAGTCCGGTATGCCATGGCCCTTGACTGCGAGCTCCATGTGTCAATGACGAAGGGTCGTTGCGCTAAGCAACCTGACATCACAGACGCACTATAAAAGAATCCAACGTTGATCGATGCATCGCGGATCTGGTCTGCAATTTCTCTCTTTACAGCTGGATCTGTAGAAGTCGCACCCTTTAAATCGCTATTGTAGAACCGCTGCGTCAAATGGTAGGCCGTCTTGATTTGGGACGAAACAGTTCACATTACTGGAATCTCATCGAAGGTGGTATCCGTCCGCACGTCGGCCAGTAGTATCGGTCTTCTAGCTCTGTCGGAGGCGTTCGCGCAACCTGACATGATCGCAGTAACGAAGTGAGCCAGACTTGGCAAAGTTTGGTACTGTTTGTTTGGATGATAATACGTTCAGTGGCCCAGCCTCAGCCTCCCCAGCCCCAGCAGGTTTCATAGGTTTTATGCAACCCCTTACTGTGACAGACATCACATCACTGTGAGGAGTTGTGTAAGGTTTATGCTATGAAATTCGGCTGGGGCTGGGGAGGCTGAGGCTGGGCCATTGAGTTGAATTGGAATGAGATACTGTAAATTTTAAATTATTCCTGTAAATCAAATACCCCGTAAAAGTCATCTGGTCTGGAGGTGTAAGGTTACAAAATCCCCTTCTCGATTTGATGCCATGTGTACAGTACAGTAACTGAAGATTGCTAGTGGACAGCAGTTGGACGGCCGAGGACCATCAGTAAAGCATCAGAATGTCTTACCCTTCCATGTATTTACAGCCCCTTACGGCACATGATTCTTCTTTGAAACAACCCCCCTTGTTTTTGTTGTTTGCTGATTCTTCCTATTTCATCCAAAGGAGGGAAAAGGTAATCGAAAGTTATTCAACTATACTGTAGACGTCTTGCTGGTGCTGGTAACAGGCCCCATGGGGCCGACGTGTCATTGGGTGTAACCACCCCTCGAAAGCCAAGCGATCTCTCGGGTATACTACAGTCGTTGATATTTATGAAGGAAGTCGGCACTCTCATACTTAGACGGGACGGAGAGAGAGCATTCTCATGAACAAAGCACCCGTCGAAACAGAAATACCACACGACATAAAGTAAGGAGTAATTCACGAATGGACGCGGAGATTTACAAATCGCTGTCAGGGACATACAACGACAAAGGACGCAGAAACACCGCCCGTCTTGTTCTCATCCCCGGGAAGAGCCATGCCAACTCTCTCACAACTGCTTTAACAGTGCCGCCTGCTGTGCAGAGAGCGTCGTCGAAACAGCAGGGCAGCCCTTACCAGGTCCGAAGAGGTTCTGCAGCGTGACGAGCGCAGTATCGACACGCGCCAGTTGCGACTGCACTGAATTATCGAGAGGGAAAGACACCTTTACGGACGGGTTGTTCACTGCGTGGCCCGCAAGGACGTCGCCAACTAGATGCTACAAGACGTCCAGAGAGTGAGCATGCCCATGTTCACGTACAAGAATGCGAAGTGGAGAAATACCTGATTGAAGGTGGCCTGGTCCGGAGGACACGAGCAGGGAACCTTGATCGGCTTTCCGTCCGCACCATTAACAGCACCATCACAATCGCCGGTTCCTATATCTAGAGTGGGCATTGCCAGAGTGACTAGCAGGTACTTGCTTACCAGTCGGGTTCTTGCCTGCGGTGAAGCCAAGGGGAGGTGCAAGGGCGTCAATCTGTGCGACAGTCGGCGTACCGGAAGTGGGTGATGGATTAGGTGGCGCGGATGAGGGTGCGATTGTTGGGGTTGACGACACTGTACTTGACGGGGTCGGCGACGCTGTACTCGACGGGGGCGGCGGGGTGCCTGCATTGATGGCATTGATAGCGGCAGCCTGCGCCTGGAAAGTCGTCGACACAACAGGACAGCCCTTTCCCGGCCCATTGAGATTTTGCAGCGTAACAGCCGCCGCATTGAGGCGAGCAAGCTGGGATCCCTTGGAGTTGTCTTCTGGGAAGGAGATGGGAACCGTCGGGTTGTTGAGAACGTGGCCCGCCGCAACATTCGCGTTTAGTTCCTATAACACCAGGTGAGAATTATAATTACTTCTGGCGAGCCCCCCGGTCCACACGAGGATGGCTGGGAGGGTACAGTGTATGCTCACGTTGATGAAGGTTTGACGATCTGGAGGGCACGAGCAAGGTATCTTAATGGGCCGACCATTCGACCCTTTTACGGCTCCGTCGCAATCACCGGTGCCTATTGATCCATCGAGAGACATGTCAGAGCTCATTGACACACCCCTCATTAGACAGGAACGTGCCAGTTGGATTCAAACCAGCCTGGAAGCCGAACTGTGGAACAAGTTCGACATTGACGTCCCTCCGAGTGATGGGAGTGGAAAACACGGCCACAACTAAGATGGGAAGGGGGACCAAATTAGACAAAAACTTCATTGTGAATTCAGTAGAGAGGTATCAGTATAAAGAGGAAATGTCAGTAGGGGAGCAAGCTCAGGTGGAAGATTGAAGCGCTCAGCGCAAATGGAAACAAGGGATACCCGACTCGGTCGGTAAAGAGTGTGGAGTTGAAAGTGGAAGAGATGGAACGAACCTGAGCAAGTACCTCTGGGACTTATATGATAGGCCGATCAGCGTCCACAACCCACAACAAGACCCAGGGACAAACGTTGTCCCCAGATTCCGTAACGTCTAATTACAGTGATGTTGGTAGTGAGGAGCGGATCGAACGCAACTTCTAAGTGAGAGCCCGCCGCGGCGGTTTAACAAAGAGTTTCAAGACAACCACAACAATGACTTCGATGGGCGTCGCAAGCGAAATGAGTTAGGGGGGTCATGTGCGTGTTGCGCTATTCGGCCCACTGGTGGTGTCTGGTACTAGTGTAGCAGAGGCAGTGGGTCGGAAAGCATAGAAGTACTGCATGCGCACTGGTGAGTAGTAACCGTGCACATCAAGAGCAGCATAAGAGTGCTGATTGTCGCTTGAAGCCTCCAAATTAGGCTCAGCGCTTGCAACGGGCTATGTCCGGTGGGCGTCTCATATAATACTGTATCTCCCGAGTCGTTCATGGGGAGAGCGAGACATTAACTTACTCGGGATTCAATTCGGTGATGCCAGTGACTTACTAGTAGGCCCAGATATTATTTCTACTCCTAGTCCCCCTCCCCCCAACGCTCGGTGCCCGGTGCTGGCTAAACGCTGCCTACCAGCTGAACTTGCCACTGGCAATGAGTGTACCGCGATTGCTTTTCTTCCTTACCTTGCTCCAACGTTCTTCCTTCCTTCCTCCCTCCCTCCCTTCCTTTCCGGATCCCTTTCCTTCCGTGGCACCTGCCATCGATCTGGTTGTCACCTTTCAGATATTCTCTCTTGCTCTCCTCTGGTTTCAAAGGTTTTCTACTAATCACGGCTGCAATGTGACCTACCATCATTACCAGTGGAGGCTCCAACGCTTGGCCAGCATTTATACTCAATACCTAGCCCTCCTCGGCCTTGTTACAACAATGCGGTACCGTTCAGACAAGGGTTATTATGTTGGGACACACCCCTTCGGTGATTGACTTTTACGAGGGCTGTGGGTCACTCACAACGGTCAGCATTATTGAAGTCTATTCCTCTGACGTGATCACAGTTGACAACCTCACTAACGGTAACGCGATGTACGAACACACTCAGCACGGCCGAGTCCTATGCCAGTGCCAGTGCGCCCTTGATCATCGCACCGCAGGCCACGTCGAGTCGCAGCAGTTCGCAGTCGGCAGCGTCAACCCTACAGGAAACGCGATCGTGAAGACCAACAGCACGATAAACGTGCCGTTCACCCACAAGCGTCACACTGTGCATATGTGTAGATTGCGGACATGTTACGTCCGTTCGGGGTAAGTTACATGGTCGCCTGCCTTGAATGGTGTGTTTCCCGTAACTGGACGAGGAGTTTTTCTCGTCTCTCGATCGTCGGAGGGCCAAAGAGTCAATAACCTGCGCCTTACTGTAATTTGCCCGCACAGTTTCGTTTCCATCGGCTTCCCAGTCTGTGCTGAGGCCTCATTCGCTTTGCCAGCGCTCCGCATGACCCGCTTTATGATATGGTCTCAGGCGCCGACATGGCCCACCGATGGCGAAATTGACACGTTCGAGGGCGCCAATATCGTATCAACTCTCAGTCGTCGCTACACCGAACCCGGCTGCAGTATCATCAATGCAGTGCGACCAGCACCTTCGTGAAATCGACGGTATACAGTACTCTTTCCGAGCGAATCAGAATGAAACTGCCGTAGAAAACCCTGATTCACACACCGATAACCCTACAGCTGCCGGTGGAAGTGACTTCGTTACCGAGTTCGCTGAAACGGACATCTCGTGCGTCGTTTCCAGCCCAACCGTTCCTTACATATTTTTTGCCCACAACGGGCTTCGCCAGTATTTGGTTCTTCTCGGCACATTCACCCTTCGGTCATCCCGGTCAAACGTCGTTGTCTCGATCCTGTAGCGCAGCAACGTGTCCAGCTCGTTGCGGAGAAACGCTAGCACCATCGATATATCAGTGCTCGGCAAACCCATGGCGAAATTACCCATCCATGGTGCATGGTGCACGTTTCCTAGACACCGCTTTTTGTACACCGTCACGTGACCAGAAAATCGTTGTCGGCTTTTTGGTGTGGTTGTGGTTGCAATACTGTACTCATGGGGTTCGTGGCTTTGTGACCTCCCGATGTGTCATATCCAGTCCAGGGACAGGCACCATCTTATCGGGGGTAACCCGTAGTGTCGCACATACAATGTCAAGCAAGCGATAAGAGACTCGATTGGGAGCGAGAACGTTTCAAGTCCGAGTCGGCTATTCGGAGTACAGCCTGAGTATTAGGGGGATACAGTTTAATTGCCGGAATTTCTCGAAGCGAACCACACGGAGCGCCAGTCATCCAGCCACATGGCACTAATCCACGCCTCCGTGTCCCTGTTCTGCGTGCACAGCAAAGTGAGAGTCATCACCGCTCTCAAGAACGACGAAGTATGACCGAAAATGGATACTTGCGGACAGCCTCGAGGACGCGGGGGTTGAAACTCGCCGATCCATAGCGTATTTTCGCAATGTTGCCTCTTCCATCAGTCAGCGCCAACGAACACCACCGGGGAATTAGAGATGCGCCAATCAGCACGCTCAGAAACACTTCCTCGTCGTAGGAGTGTCGCGTGGCCTAGTACAAGATAATGTCATTGTCGGGGTGTAGTACTTCCCGACAGTGACTTTCGTCGAGTTCCTGGCACCTCTAGATCTGCAGCCGACGTCACATTACCGCACTACGCTGCAGCCGGATGTCACAGCGCGGAGCCAGCCAATCACCTTGTCGAGCCTGTCTACGTTCCTGCGCCGCGAGAAGCAATACAGCAGTTCTCTCGGGAAAAGTGAGGTCGCGAGCACTGCATGCTGCCGTGCATGAACTTGGGAAACGTGTTGAAGAACTTGAACGATAGATGATTCGATTGGGAGACCCACTCATAGATTTCCTTTCAGTCGGTAAGTATACAATCGTCGTTACTAGTATGAGGTAGTATCCGACGGATACTTGTGGCCACTTTAAGTTACCGGTGACTTCTGGTTAAAACCCTTGCCCTCACAGTATTTGTCTATCCGTCTCCCCACGCAGAATCTCGTTTGCAGATCGATCAGAGTCGGTGCAATCCCCGACTTGCGCGTTGCGAGCTGCACGGGACGCACGACCACCGGAGGGTCAACACCAGATATCGAGCTATATCGAGACTGATTACGGTGATCTAGAAACATCTCAGGTTCGTTATGCACAACTCCTCAGATTCTCGCCAACACCAGCATCACGGCATCGGCATGATTAATTCGGAACCGCCGGATTCTTGCCGGTGGCACACTGGAGCCAGGGACTGCTTCAAGTTGTACCCGTGGGTATTGCATGGTACCATCGAGCTCCGTGCTGCGCGACAATCGGCTCGAGTTCCTTCCGACTTCCAACCACGACTCGGACGTGTATCGCATCCCATGCAGAACAAGGGCCGGGTCTCCGAGACCGTTGTGTCCGACATATTCTTTTGTCATTCAAACTCCAGCTGAGTATAGCCGCTTGGAGCCGCTGCTTACACTTTTGCGAGATGGCATCACCCTCTAAATAACTTCATCAACCGATATCGTCCTCCCCTGCAACATCGTAGACAATGCTACTTCAAATTTCGTAACTGGGTTGGGATGGCATAGTGACTCGCACAATAGACCAGCCCTTGAACTCCGGCGATAAGTAGCCTGGCACTCTTAAAAGCTCCTCTGCGGAGGCTAAGAGAGCCAACGATGCACTGTGCAGTGGGGGATAGCTCGAAAGACATACTCGACGCGTATCTGTCAGCCTGCCTATCACGGCACGATCCAGGTGCATCCTACACAAGGCATCTGCGCAAACCGCTGACCTCTGCGAAGCAGGCAGGATTTGCTGAAGTGTGACGATTGAAACACTATCCGACAAACTCGTTCCGGTTGTATCTGCCTGGAGCCTTCTACCGAGTGGTCTCTCCGCAGTTTTGGCACAGGCCCACACACATACTGCAAAGGCGTGGATCTGGTGTTCCACTGTCACGGTACACGTGAAACGGCTTTCCTAAAGACTTTGAGTTGCTTTCAACTCTGAGCTAATGTGGCGATTCTCCAGGCATAGACATGCACCCGTCAGCTCCTGAAGATGAAGAAAGCGTCGTGGGAGCGAGGACCTCCATCGAGCTCATCGCGATAAGCTCGCTACCGAGAAACTTGATTCAATGCAATACCGCAGGAGCCCTCTCTTGATCAGAGAACATCATATAGTACATATTTCAGGGATGTTGTATATCTTTTGGCTTCGTCACGTACGATGAGATCCAAGGGACCAGGACTTTTCACCGGCAGCGCCCGCAAATACTAGCTTGTCCAGTGAACTAGTACAGATAATTTTATTTCTGCTACTCCCCATCTTATCCCAAGTGGCATGCATTCTCGCCAGGGGACACTCTATTCTCACTGCTGCCACCTAACTAGAGAAGTTCCGCGGCGTCAGTGAGTATGTAGAGAACTTTGTGGTCAAGATCGATAATCGCCTTGTGAATGATATGCTCTTTCTTTACATAACTCACTTCTTCGAATTTCCACAAGTCTGTCAGCTCATAGGCTAGAGAGAAATGGGGAGGCTACAGAGCAGGCGGGGGTGCGCCTCTGAGGGTTACTGCAGTCGACTCTCTCATTACCCATACCCCATAAATTCATGAGAACCCCCCATAACTCATACCCTGGACCATCCATGGAGGGGGTATGGGTTAAGACTCCCTGCTCACCAAGTTGGTGGATGGAGAGTGATATAGGATATAAGGGAAAATGTGTTAAACCACCTCTATATAAATGTCTGACTCCGAACTGAACTTGAACCTATCGCGACCGAGGTCATCACGACCCCTGCTAAATGAATCATTCCCCAGCATCAGCACCCGAGCCAACCCCTCAGTTCGTCTCTGTGTCGCTTCCTGCGCCTCAACCAAAGCAGCTTGATTCGTGGTGACCCCGAATCATGATCATGTACAGTAGTGCCCAACTAAGACGGTCACGCTTCCGAATAACTTTGGTTCCGGTCTCGAGTAACTCGGCATATAGTCTGGTAGTTTGGTAGGGCGGCGATGGGCTCGTTGATGCTAAAACTGGCAGTGACTCGACTACCTACTACACAGCGACTCGGAACCAGTACAGGGCCCTGGCACCAGTCGCGAAGCCACCAAGCGAATACCCTCTCGCTGAGCCCTACCAAGTCCCTTCCAATTGGAAGCACCTGTTAACCCTCCCGCTCTCACTGCCTCGCTCGGCTCAGCACTGAGCTTCACCCTACCAAGTCAGCCACCAGAGATTCCGTTGCAAGGACAAGCATAGGCGTCGGCCCTACCTCGCCGCGCTCTTACATTCCCCTGCCTCTGTGCTACAGCCAACGCCCACGACACGCCCTCCTTCCCTGAACAGTCACCAGTAGCTCCTCTCTCCAACAATCTTACAGTACCAATATGCCTAGCATAGACCCCAAACCCTCGACCTCGTGCGACCGTGACACCAGTTACCGCGTCCTCAATAGCAAGTAGCCTCGTCTTTTTACCATCATCAACCAGGGGCAGAGACGCTCCTTCCGTGCGAGTAGAGGAAGACCACCTACTACTATATCCTAGGACAGCCCGTATGGGGCGTTCGGTCAACTGAAGCTCTGCGCTTTCGCGATTTGGCGGGTTAGGCGGAGGCGGAGAGGCCGACTGATTGTTGCTACGACGACGCCCCGATGCAGTTAAGTTCTTTCACATTGCAATGGCGCATGTGGAGGACCTGTAGTCCTCCCCCAACTCTACTGACACCTATAGCTACCGGCAGAATGCCGGGTTTGGTGCACGCAGTGGGCTGCGCGACAAGTTATATAGCTGCCCCACGATGTCAAGGGTTTACCCAGGTTCCAGCAGCCACAACTGCAGATGCAAGGTGGACCTGGACCTGCCCAGTGGCGCGCGGCAAGGCGAGTATGGCTATCCGCCTTAATGGGGTATTAACAAACTACGCATATTGTATGTACATACAACGTTGCGCACCACGTCCCACCACCACTCCTCTCTTACGAGGCCCCACCTTTGGGCGCGTGTCATGTTCTTTTATTGTGTGCTTGTGTGCCATCCAGGGCTGAGCGTTTGAACCTGTCTCTTGTTTCATCCCTATGTTTTGTGTCTGGTATCATACGGCTCTCTTTCTCTCATGGGGTCATACATCTCTGTCCACATGTCTCGTACATTTATTGTACCCTAGACTCTTATGCAGCCTGCGGCAATCAATTGAGGTGTTGTGCGTGACGCGTAATGGAGATATTACCGCTGTTGCGTGTGCGGAGCCAAGACGTTATTACCTCAATTCTAAGATGAGGAAATATCTAGCACGAATTGCTCATCTGCACTAAGGTGGAGGTGGAATCGACCCAAGCGTAACTTGAAAGAGCAGTAACCTAAGCTCTCATTTCTTATTGTGTGACTACACATCGATAAAGCTGGCCTTACCAGAACGAAAAATGGAGTATATAGCACAACGCCGTCCATTGTCTCGTCAAAGGATTCCTCCTGTCGCTTCGAGCACCACCGTGCAATCTGCAATCTGATGTCACACGGAGGGAAAGGCATGGGTGTGTTGCTTCTGCTGAGCACGATTCTGCAGCTCTGGCAGTGTCCTTTCATGGCTTGAGGTCCCAATCGCAAAGGCCATCTATCGGTAGCAGCTTGAGGGATATCGACCCGTTGGCGCTACTGCGGAGACGACCAGCGTGCCAGGTCTTCCTGCTCTGCTCTTCCACCAGCGGATGGCCCACCTCCACGCTTCGCAGTTCGGAGTGTAGCGCTTGGTGGCGTTCGGTGGTCGACGCCAAGCTCTTGGCCCCCCACCCGCAGCCGACGACACGATGCTCCCTCCTCGCAAGTGCTCTGGCTGCTGCGTCCGCCACGGGGGCTTCTGCGTGCCATGCATCAAGGAAGTTGTGGGGATCGGCGTCTATTGCTGGACTTGGGCCAAGCCAGAGTCTGACTCAGTCAGTATCAGAGTCCCAATCCAGCTGCTGTCCGAGTCGTGGACCTCGGCCACTCCTTGCGTAGCAGTAGCGGGTGACGTGGGATAGGAACTCGAAGATCGGGTGAACGCCTTTGGACCCGTCGCGCTGTGGGCCTGGCTATTATCTTGCCCCGGTTCGCCTCCAAAGGCGGCGATGATATGGCTCTTCAAAGTGGGGCGGAGTCCGTAGCTGTGACAGGTAGGAAGAATAGGAGTAAGTGAGTGTGGAGGGGAGGTCGCTCGGGCTTTAGTTATACATACTGTAGTATGTATGGAGTCGCATCTGTGATTTGGTCCGTGTGTAGCCACGGGAATAGCCGTCCAGTTATTGACCGAGGCAGAGCCTGAGGCTCACCTGCGAAATCAACCTTTGGACCCAACCGGAAATAGGGTTTACGGTACGTCTCTGGTGGAAATACCGAAGCGAACGAATCCTGCCGGGTTTAAGGCAAGGGCAAGCAAAAGATTCTGCTGCCGTTGTGACTCGGACGCCGGCAGTCGCGACTGTATCTCCTCAAAAGCGGAAAGTCTAGACTGCGGGTTTTGCAATGGTGCCCTTCGGTTGTACTACATTACTGCACCTCAGCCGTGTCTCGGAGCAGCACCGCTCTTATCATCGGTTCAGATGGCGCTGCCCGGATCCGACGGAATCGGTTTCGATGTAGTTTGCTGTTTTTTTCTTGTTCGGACCACCGCTCGCATATATCTTTCCCTGGCTTGACATATTTTGATTCAATGGGCGCTTCTTCCCCCACTGTATAATAATAACTCGCGCGAGACAGAGGGCTATACAATATATATATATCTGTACTTTACAGTGTTGCACGTTTAGACACAAGAGGAGACACGACGCTGGTCTGGTGAACATCCGTGAATACTCCTATCGACAAAAGTAGTGGGTATGAATTTGTCGCTCCCAGACGGCAGGTGTCGCACCCCTTCTTACCCCCTCCAACGCCGGAAACGAAACGAAACTTGGGGAATGGTCCAGGGTGAACGAGGACGACGAAAGAAATAGGGACCGGAAAAAAAAGTATATGAGGTAGTTTCATAAAAGTAAGCGGACGACATAGGGTGATGGTGGAAACGAAGACCGGGCAGTGTTCCAATGGCAATTCTGTTTTTTTTTTATATAACCTCTCCTGGCAGGAGGGGTTACGCAGCACCAGCACCCAGAGATCCCGCAGAGGTGGGGGCTGAAGCGGCAGGAGCACCGGGCGGCGGGGGCACGGTGGGGTCGTCAATGCCCATCTTCCTTCGGACCATCTCAAACGTCTTGAGCATCTTCCTGCGCGCGCCGAGCGCGGCGACGCCCTGTGCCTCGAGTGCGGCCTCGTCCATAACAACCATCTCTTTCCACGTCATGCCTTCAAAGTTGGGCGTGTATTTGTGCAGGCGCAGCGTACGCAACCACCCAGCGACGTCGCCGAGCACCGCCGGGTCAAAGTCGTCCTCGTCCTTCTTCGCGCCATTGCCTGTGGTGCCCTTGTTGCTGCCTGCGCCCGGAGAGCGCCCGCCAGAGCGCCCTGCGCTGCCACGCTGGCCCACACCGACGGCACCCTGTAACCCACCAAAGGTGCCGAGGCCCGCGCCGACGCCGAGCCCGGGCTGCCCAAAGCCGCCTCCAGCAGCTGCGATCTGCGCCGCGATGAGCTGCGCCTCGGCCGAGATACCCATAGCACTGGCCATGTTGAGCATATTCATGTTGACGCCGAACGGGTTCATGCCGTTCATGCCATTCAGCTGGGCGAGCTGCGCCATGCTGAGCCCGTTGGGCATGCCCGCGAGCGCTGGGGAGCCCAGCCCGAGATTGAAGGGGCTCATGCCCAGTCCAGCAAACGCAGCCTGCTGCTGCGCCGCGGCAGCCATCGCGGTACTTCCATCGTCGCTTCCACCAAAACGGCCGGAGGTATTAGACAGTGCGGGGCTCTGGGCACCAGACCAGGTGCTGCCACCGCCGTTGCGTAGGTTTCTCGTAGAACCACCTTGAATGCGGCCACCCTGGCCCTGGGACGGAATGAGATCACCGTCGTCACCATACACGCTATTGTTGTTGTTGTTGTTGTTGTTGTTGGCGGCGGTGCTGGGAACGGCAGTACTAGTGCTGTTGCCAGAATCGGGGGTGTGACCCTTGGACGCGCGGCGGAATTTCTCTGGCCCGTCGAGGCGAGGAACCGTACCAGTAACATAGAGATCATTCAGCTTGGCGGTGGCAAGGTCGACGGTCTGAGTGGGCCCGGGTCCGCTATTGTTGGGGGCTGATGGCTTCTGGAACATGGGCATAAGCGGCGTGTTGACCATGCTTGCCCAGCTGGTGTCACCCACAGCGGGTGAGAGGGTGTCAAGGGTGCTACCGCCGGCGGCGCCGTCGGGGCGCGGAGAACGGAATGTCGCGCTAGCGATGCCGGAAAAGTCGGTGCTCTGGGGGCGGGACGACTTGGGTTCGATAGTGATCTCTTGAGTGGGTGAATTGTCGCGCTCGGCGACTTGGCCGAGAGAGCTGGCGGCAGCCCAGGTGCTACGCTCGCCCGCGCTCGAGGCGAGGGCGGGCGCCGAGATGCGATGGGCGGCATTGCTAGCTTTGAGTTTAGCACGTTGCTGTGCAAGCGTGGCGGCGGCATCAGTCGAGTTGCTGACGCCGTTGGCTATATCGGGAGAGAGAAATGATGAGCTCGAGTCAAAGGCGAGAGATTGACGATTCGGATTGGCGCTGCTGCCAAAATTGCGAGTCGAGGGGGAGCTGGGCATATTCGACTTGAGTCCGGGAGACTTGAGACTCATACTAGCGAGTTTGGCCTCCATCTGGCTCTGCATGGAACCCCCGACGGCCGGGCTCAGAAGAGCAGTCATGGGGTCTGCCCTGGCCATTTGTTGCAGGACGGTGATAAAGAAGCGGATTTGAACTTGAGTAGAATGTTGCAAAAGACTGTAAAGAGCGGCTGTGCGCTCGGCTTCGGAGAGAACTTTGAACCCTGGAGGAATCGCATGCGATCAACGGTTGGATAGCCGGGGATGGGGGACAAGAAAGGATTTGCTTACATTGCTCGATGGCACTCAATTCCTCCTTAAAATTGACGTCGAGAGAGGCAGCTGCCATCTCTTCCTATATAAGAAAGATGAGAAAAAAGACGATGATGGGGCCGAGGGTATCAAACTGACCAGCGTGACTTCATAGTGATGAAAGTTCTCAAACCATTGGTCGATAGCATCCGCTGTGAGGAGTTGTCAGACCAGTGTCCGGAGGTAGAAAGCGAGTTCAGATCGAATGGGACCTGTTGGTGATGTGGAAGATTGACAAAGTCGTCATGAGAGGAGGGCGAGAGCTGAGACGCAAGGCAGGGAGATTTTTGGCTCCGCCGGCGTAACAGCGCAGGTAGGGGGTTAGAGATTGGCACGTTCCAACCGCCCAAACCCGCCTCCCTCTCTCTCTCTCTCAAAAAAAAAAAGATGGCTACGAACAGGGAGGGCTCACCTTCCGGGGTTTGAAAAGTGGCACTGCCGAGGAGCTCGCTGGTCGGGCGTCCGCTAGGGGGCCCGCCTCCAGGACGAGGTGAGGCAAGATTGAAGACTTGAGCGCCCGCTGAGGGGCGGGCAGCTGGACCCATGGAAGCACGGGCATTTGCGTTCTTGCTATTCGTACCTTGAACGGGGGAAGGGCTCGGGCTCGGACTTGAAGGTGGCCTTAAAGAACTCATTTGTTCTAATTACTTTGTGTGGAGGGAGAGGAGGGTAGTCGCAAGAAGCGAGGTAAAAAGAGGATTAAAAGGCCAAGAAAAAAAGAAAAAAAGGAGGTTGGGGAGTAACCCGTTCGGTGGTGGAGTGAGGAAAGGGGGGGCCGAAGATGGGGTAAAGGTAGCACGACGTCGAGCCGGTCGGATAGGGATGAGATTGACTAGAATGGAGGAGCAAAAGCCCGGAGGAGGGATGAATTGCAACTACAACTAGACAAGGACCAGCGGAGCCTGCCGGTCTAGGTTGAACGACGAGGAGAGTGAGAGTGAGAGTGGCCCTAGTACTAGTACTAGTCCTAGTCACTGAACACTGACACTGACACTGACACTGACAAACAAACAAAACAAAACAATTTGGATTCAGCTAATTCTATTTCTAGTAATTCCCGCGGATAATATCAATCACATCACGGCAATTGCGCCAGTCCCTCCCTCACATATTCTTCAAACATCGACTTGTACGATTGGTGCCATCTGCTCAACGCCGGCCTCCCCTCAACAATATCCCCTGCCGCCCACAAGATCCGTAATTGATCCACTTCCCGTCGCGTCTCGTTGTCCGGTACCAGTATGTAAAAATCGCCAGATCGAACCCGGTCCAACATGAACTGCACCGTCTCCAGCGCCGTCCATGCCCCCGCTGGCTTTTCCTCTATCATGTCCTGGTCGGCCTCCCCCGCGGTAAGGCCAGTCCATGTCCATCCAGGGCTATACTACCTTCGGACTCATTTTATCCCACGAAGGACAACAAGGACGTACATGAACAGATGAGCAGTCACGTTGTTGGCCTGAGGATGTGACCGAAGTTCGTGAGCCAAGCTCTCCGTCAGGCTCTTGACGGCTGCCTTGGATGCATTGTACGCTGCGTTACCCCTATAGGCCGCACAAATCAGCCGCAGAGTTGGTAAAAGGTTCCATTACAGCCTCACGGGGGATTCGTGATGCCCTGCTTTGATCCAGTGTTGATGATCACGGACTGGTTCTCCTGATGGATCATCACCTAGTAAACATGTGCATATGTTAGTTATGCCCTCTCGAATTAGAAAGAGAACGTACTGGGACGAAAGTGTGCTGCACGTTCAAAATGCTATCTCACAATCAACAAACTCGCCATACGAAAAGTTGCGCAGCCACGCACCCGAACAGGTTGACGTCCATGACCGTCTTCCAGTTGTCCAGGCCCTCGAACGAGTCGCCCTTTTCGCCAACTCCGGCGTTGTTGAGTAGTACGGTAACCTAAAAACAGGATAAGGGGTGTGGGCACGGGCAAAGCGCCACGGCTGGGGGTTCTGCTCCTCCCAAGGGACGCGGAGAATCCCCCGCCGCACGACGCTTACCTCGCCCCACGTCTCATACACCCGCTCGCGCAGGCGTACGACATCCTCCAACTTGCTCACGTCTGTCTTCAGCGCGAGCACGCTCGCCTCACCGTACTCCGCACACAGTTCCTCTGCGAGCACAATGAGCGCCTCGTGGTCGATGTCCGCGATGGCCACTTTGAGCCCGAGCCTGTCATCCGTCATCAACACGTGTCAATCGCAATAAACCCACGACTCCTCCCCCCAATCCCCAGCCCGGCTGGTAAGCGAGATTTGAGGCACGAAAGAGAGTTCCGCGGCACGGTGGGCGCTTCCACGTGGCTGCCCCCGTGGACGATGACGTGCTTACGGCGCCTTGGCTTCGGAAGACGAACCAACCCCGGGAGGTAACAACTCCCCCCTTCCTTCCTCTCCCCCCCCCCCCTCCCGCCAGCCAACACGAGAAGTGAATTGAAACTCGCCTTGCCAACTCACGCGCCGCAGCACGGCCGATCCCGTTCGCAGCACCCGTGATGACGGCGACGCGACCGGCATGTATGACCGGGTGCAACTCACGGTCAATAGGTGAGATAAGTGACTCGACGCGGAACGGGGTCGTCGGCGGACGCAAGGGTGAAGGACCGCGGTCTCCCATCGGCATGGTTTGCAAGCGAGGAGTTGTCCGTTATTTTTCCTCGAATAAAAATACCAATATAAAAAAGAGAGGGGGAAGGGGAGAGGAAGAAGAGTAGAGGAAAAGATTATTTTCTTTTTTTCCGACCCTCGTATGCGCGTGTATTAGTGTATACACCTTGCGGGGTTGCGGGACTGGCCCGAAGGGAGAAGGGGGTATTTATATTCGACACCGATTGCGATTGGCAAAAACTCAGTTCAGTACTGAATTGCCACTGGCATGCATCGCCCGCGTGGCTACCGCGCAGTGATGATATTGTGGAGTACAGCGAATCGCCGAAACATCGCGTGTAAGCTAACACGACCGAGACAAGTCGAGAGTAGCCCTCCCCTGGGCCAGCACGGGGAAAAAAAAGAGACATTGTCTGGAACGTTCCTTCCCATTCCCCCATAAGGTAGCGAGGTACATACCCCAGTTTTTTTTATATTTTGCCTCGAGCAGAGGGGGACAGAGGGGTCGTCACTCGCTTCAAAGGGCAACGCAAGATACAATCTCAAGCTCTTTCGGGCACACTGGGCTCAGCGAACGCGAAGAAGGTTCTCAAGTACTCTAGTGGTGCTCATCTATTTCCCTTTCGCAGAACGTGCGCTACGCTTTCATTTGTTTTTCGCGACTCGCCGGCCCTGGATCCTATCTCGGGCAGAGGTCTCGCCCTTTTCATTACAATTGAACGTGAAATAGACCGCCCGCCATCAATTATTACAAACTGCCTTTACATTCTAGATTTGATACCCGTCGTCCGACAACAGAAACGGTCCAACAAGTAAGAGAAGCAATGAACAAAAGTAGAAGAGGGAAACATCCTCTTACAGACCCTCGTCGTATAGTTTCCGCGCGAGCGCAACGTACAGCCGTTCTAGATCACGCTTCGACTCGAGGTCCCCTCGAGCTTTGGCGGGTGACGGAGCAACTTCCTTTGAGGCGGTGGCGTCTTCGACCCTGTGGCTCCCCGCGCCACCTCCCGCGCCACTGCCACTGACGCCGGCAAAGGAGAACGCGTTGCGAGACGCAACGGGCACCTGTTCTATCAGCCAGTCAAACACCGCCGAAAGCCGGTCCGTCGACGACTTGAGTCCGTCGTCCGACACCGTCCTTGAATCCCTCCCCTTCCTGGCCTCCTCCCCTTGCGCTTGCCGCCCGCCCTCTCCCTCTCCCTCTCCAGCGCGTCGCTCGACACGTCTAAGAGCGCGCATAAAGCGGCCCCAGTCCGCCAGCCCCCACGCATCGCTGACGACTGCGGGCAAGTCGACGCCAAGCTCGATCCCGCTGGCCCCGCGGAGAGCCCAGTGATCAGCTCCTTCAACAGTCCCGAGGAACTCGCCCCAACGCGCACTGTGAACGCTCACGAGACCATCGTTGCCCTCTCCACCATCAGCGCCATCAAGGACGAGTTTGGGGAACCAGAGCGGGTGCCAGATGTTCAGCGCCCCTATGCGCCCCGCCACGCTAAAGTAGCGCACGTGGGGGTCGTCTGGGGTGCGTAGGTTGAATACTTCGTTTAGGTACGTCGTCGTGAGGTTGGCGTAGGCCGGCGAGTCGAATATACTAAGTAAAAATGTCGTGAATGAGGATGGTAATGAAGAGAGCGAGAGGGCGGACGACGATGAGGAGGACGAGAAACCGGCATCTGTTGTTGCTACTGCTCCAACAGAGGCGGCAGTAGTCGACTCGGACACTTGATTCCCTTCTTCAAGCCGCCGACGACCCAAACCAAGGTATTCCTGATGGCAAATCGGGGGTGTCGCATCAGTACTCGCAAATGACAAGCGATTTGTTGTGCACCTTGCACCAATCCATAAAGGGACTTCCGCGATGCGGCGTCGCAATCGTCGTAAGCGACAGCGGAGTGTATTCCACAGGCTTGAGATGCGTGATCAGATGCCGACAGTCAAGCCCGCCCATCGAATGGGCCATAAAGTTGATTCCGCGCCCAGGGGCTTTGACCTGTAGGAACCGGTCGAGCCGCTCTGCGCGCGACGCGATGGAGCCGGTGCTTGGTACAGCCGTAACGATGACGTCTGCGCCGACCGTCTTGCGGAGGATGTTGAGAATGCTCGACCAGTAGTTCATCCGCAGGCTCGGGAAAGACGATGGCCCACGGACATCAAAGCCGTACAAGCCTAAAATCAGAGCTGTTTGGTTTCGTACCATCGCGGTGGAAGTAGGGACACACCGTGGCACAGGACGATAGGGTAGCGCGGGGCGCGTAGAGGGTCGTACAGTACAGGGTTCTGCATCAGACGATGGATCTCATCCAGTATCTCACGACGATTGTCCCTGTCGCGATCCGCTGGCTCTGGGGGCTCTTGGAGACAGGGGCGGTGATCGGGAGCTGAACTGTGGTGATCTTCCATTCTTGCGGAGTCATTTAGCTGTTGCACAGAGAGGGCAGACCAGGATGTGGATTGGAAGAGGGAAAGACGCGCGGGCCAGCGAAAGTATGGTATCGAGAGCCTCTCCGACGCTATGTGGAGGGAGAAAACGTTTAACCACCTTAGAACTAGTCTGGCAATTGAGCGCGTACACACCTTGTAGAATACCACCCAAGCCGTTCTCCATGATCGTTCTCCATGGTACATAGTCTTGTTTTCCACCCCCCCTCAAGACTTTTCCAACCCGTTGGGGCTCAAGTTCGGCAGCGTTCAGGTCGGATGATCGCGATGGCAGGAGATAGTGGTGAGTGATGGACACGGTAGATAGGACGTTGACCACCCTGCGCAAAAATAGGGCAACTGGAGCGGGGAACCAGATATTGCTCATCTTCCATCTGCAAAAGTGAACCAGAATAGAAGAATAATCAAGTTTTTCCCGAGACCAAGAGCAAGAGGGCAGAAAGGGTTGAGCGAGCGAACGGGTGTTTCAAATCACCTGACCATACTTGTCATGTGACCCCACAAATATGAACACTGAGCAGTCTGCACGCCTTCTCGTTGACCCATACCCACAACCCAACGTCCTCAATCACCCGTTACTCTTTCTCAATGCCAGACTAATGCGACTCCGGTGCAGGTGATAGTGACAGTGCTCAGAAATTGATACCACCGCTACCCTTCCAATATTGCATCAGTTTTTTTCCACCTCTTTGCTTGGCTAAACCCTATGTGTCTCCCAAATGGTGAGTCAACTGGGCGCTTCCTACGAGTAAGGCAGGATGCATCAATTACACTGTCAGAGTATACTGTGATGAGTCTAGTTGGTTCCTCGCAACTCTCTCTACCTGGGCGGTCAAGTCCGCATATACTCTTTGACACCGACCTATAAGTTATCAAGGTTCCGGCGGTATTAGTCGGTAGGCGTTCCGAAACCTTCCTTGGACCTCGCCCTCCATCACACGTGGTCTTGGAAGCCTGTGTCCCGGACTAGAGCCATTTTTCTGCCGTGTATCCCATGGCCTGTTATATGCTCGGACAAACTGCCTCAGAGGTTGTCTATTGTTCGCAAGCCATTACGTGACCATTTTTTGCTTCGCCCTTTTTGAACTGTCTAGCTTGACTGCGGTAAATAAACACTTCTCCAGAAATGGCAGCGAGCCCCACGGTGATTGCCTTTGATCGTCCATAATTGAGCAGAGTCTCTAGCCTCCTTGCCATTGGGGCCTAAGCGTATCAGTGGCCTGTTTCAGAGTAACACACCTAGCCACTTAGCGCCACCTTTTTCGTGATGCTTGGACCTATGCTCGTTATAGCGAGGAAGCCCACGCCACTCCTGTTCGCTTGTCCTCTTCCTGAAATCGATAAGATGGCCATCAGTTCTCACCCACACCGTTCCGCAGTCGACCTCCTAAGCCCCTCTCATGGATACTCGGCCCTTCAACAAAGTGACCATACCAAGGCTAGCTGCACCCCTTGGACAACCAAGTGTTTCACGACTGTCTCGATATACAATCTTTGGCAGCGCTTTGTGCAGTTTGCCACTACTGAACAATTTGGGTGACCGCTCTCCGCTGTCCCGTGTAGTAGACCCGCATTTGGTAAGCGAGCAGGAACTTGCCCTTCATAATAAACGCCTCCAACTGAAGAATGATGCTTCCTAGGATCGCAAGGACCGTTGCTGATTTTGGAGCGCTGAGCGTTGGGCCCATTGCATACCCTCCAAGGTGCGGTTCTCGCGCTTTGCTGCGGTCCATTTTCAACTTGTGATGGGTGTCTCCTTCCCTCTTCATGCATCTAGACTATTGACAGGAGACCCGTCACCGTTGCCGATGTGTAATAAGCACTGGCCCCAGCTCACCGGAATGTTTAAGATGTGTGGCTATGGCTATGTTCCCGTCCAAAATACCGATCATACGGCTCCATTCGATATCGAAGCTGCGCCGCTGGCACCTGGGATAAACGTTGGTCGGGACCAATCCTTTCCGACAAATCGACCAGATGGCCCAGCCCACAGCAGCACTTGCACACACCCCATCCAGACTGATATTGATTCGGACCCGGTGTCCAACCCCGAATCTGGCGACCTGATACAGCGCTCTAGCTGTGCCCCCCTGTCCTCCGCGCAGGCTCTGACCCCTGGTACTGTATGTCCCCTGTACCGCCTATACTGGACCCCGATAAAGACTACTCGAATTTTTTTCTCCAGATTTGCTGGAACCAGACCTTAGCGAAGCCTCACTAGAATTATGCAATAAGTCGCCCTCGGGTCCACAACGCTAGCGTCCCTTGGTGTAAATACTCTTCATTTTGATCTACCAACGCCCCTATCAACGCATGGCCTACGGTAGCGGAGCTCAGAAAGCAAGCAGGATCACGAACTGGGGGGAGACCTCCATGCCTTTGTGGCGATAGAGCGACTCCAGATAGGCTATGTAAGAAACGAGGAGTGCGTGTGGTCGGAGGCTGGAACTTGTATCAGTACCCTAATCGTGGTTCAATTATGGCTGTAGCACTGGTTGTAGGGCACTATGTTCTATATGAATACACCACACCATCGCTCCCTAAAGCTTGTATCGGGTACTCTCCAGCACGCTGTCCACGTGTATGATTGACATTCCGGGGTTGTTCTCAAAAGTGGACAGCATCATGTGGCGTGTGCACGACCCGATCACTGTACGCGCGCCGGCGCTGCCCGGGTAGTGTTACGTAATCCTCTTGCAGTGAACTTCGTCGCGGGCGGCACTGGCAGCCGCAGCCGGTGTTCATGTTGACTTTAGCACGGCCGCCTGCGCGTGTCACTGTTCTGTTCAATCTCCTTCATCATGATGGATTCCAAACCACACATACCAGTTGCTGTCATATTGATCCGATCGACTAAACAGGTAGATTCTCCGGGTGAAACCCCTGTCATCGAGATCTCGTTCAGGTTAGAGCCACTTCACTCATGGCGATGCTCTGGATACCAACTCTCTAGTGGCCCCGGCTCATATCGGATATGGCTAGACAGGGTACCATCACACACCTGTCAGCCACTGGGAATGGTGAACTCGTGCTGTGGCTCGTATCTACTCGTCACAGGTAACTCGCAGTCGGGGCCGAGGAGCCGGTGCCTGTTTCCCACTGAAACTCGACAACGTGGCTTTGTTTCCACCCTCAGCTTGGTGAATTGTCGCCCTTAGCATGGGCTTTGCTCCCCGTATACAGTTTCCGTCCCTCTGAATTTTTGTTCAGGGGTCTTCTTCCGTGAAAGCTGTCCGTAATTCCTGGGATGTATGGCTCAGGCTGATCCGGATCGCAGCCTTTTGACGGCGTCAAAATTGTGGTGGTGGTGACCAACACCGTCGCACCGAGCCTTCTCAGTTTCTATTGGTCGGTGCCGTGATTCAAATTTCTTGGTTGCAAGACAACGTCCTCGATGCGCACGTTCTGAATTTCCGGTATTCTCGGTACATCAAGTGTATTTCATATCATCCGCGTGCATGTGTAAAACGGGGGAGTGTTTAGAACCATTTAGGACTGTTTGGGAACCGTCCTAAACAGTTATAATACATCTGGTTTTACAGATGTGAGTATGGTCTGACCTAGCCGAGTCTTCTAAAGCTGGCCCTGTCCGAGTCGCGATCCGCTCACCCGGGTTTTGCTGATGGTGGGCCATTGGTGGCCTACAGATCACATTACTCATCGTGCTGTACTTCGGTCAGGAAGAGACCAAGGTGAGATTCGTCTCCCGGAACATTTCGGCATTTAGAACAATTGCTCGATTATTGCCACGCAAAGCATTTTTGATTTTGGCATGACTCCATACATGCCTTCGATGACTCCCTCCTTTGAGACCACTGTATAACTAATACATGATAAAGCAGGTCACGCCCGCCTGACACAGCCCTCCCTAATGGCCATGTTTTTTCCCGGCACCGTACTTGATCTCAATAAGATTTAGCTTCCTCTGTATCGCTCCACCTGTGTCCATGTGGTCACGTAGCCGCGTGGTACGCGCGTGACGGCATGGCCTTTCGAGATCAATGCGCATATATCGATATACCGGCGGCCTTGATCCGATGGTCGCTGCTGCAGCCACCCCCATCGAACGGCGAACGATATCCGTCCTAATTTATCCAGTGGAGACGCTTGCTCTATCGATCTACGCCTACGTAGCCGAAACCCTGTGGCTTACAGTATGAGCGCCTCCGCTGGTTCCGGGGATGCGGTCTTTTTCTTCGGCTCGATTTTGCGTCCGTGACGGATGGAGATAGTAGAGCTAGCAGCAGTTGTCGACGCTGTGAGGACGTGGTTGCCGCGGATAGACTCGGAGGTGGCGTGAGACAGGGCGGGAAGGGTGGTATCTAGCGAGCCTACACGGGTTTATCGAGAATACACGTAAATATGCGCCGCAAGGGGAAGGGGTGGATCTTCGACTTGCGTCCCACGGGTATGAAGCCAAGACGCGTTTAAGTCGCTCCAAAGGGGGGAGGGAGACCATAGATACCGGAGGGAGTATGTCAGCGCTGATTGGAATACGACTCTTGCGGGGAATTCTGAGGCCGTCGTATCAGCTATGAGACCAGTATTATTGAATTCCATTTGTTCGGTTCCACGGTTCCAGCCCTATCATGGTCGCTGCGAAGTCGAAGAGTCGCCTGGACTCATATGATGGAGTGGCAGTTGATTCCGAATCGGCGGTGTCTCTGAGCGGTCGAGATGGTCTAGTCGTAATCTGATGGCCTTACACGAGCCGTCTAAACCCCCGATTCGGAGGTATCTGTATCGTTGGATTTGTTTTTCACAGGTGAGCTTAGGGCAGGCTGCTGCAGCGTTGGAGCGTGCAACCTCAATGTGTGTAACGAACTCGATGACGAAAGGAGACAACGTGGCGCTGTCCGGGGTCCGAATAGGAGACGACCAGTCGTGGCAGTTTGTTGTTCAACACGTTCTTTACCGTTCAAAATATAACACTTTTTCTCTTTTTGTGCCCCCCTTTGTCTCCTGAACATATGGGCTGTGTACCGTGCACACACATACGTATGCCGCTCTCTCTGTCTTTTAGTGCAACGCACGGCATTGGCACCATACTCTTTTTGTTCACCTGTTTGCTGTTGGCACGCAGCCGCAGCAGCCACCTCCGTCGTACCCGCGTCGTCACGGCCGTTTCAAAATCGCTCTCCTTTTTTCGGCCGCTCTTTCTCAACCCGTCTACATTAAAGGCATGATCGAGTGTTTTCATCGGTTACCTCGGAGTAAGTCTTTGGGAATGTCGAGGTCATTTTAACCCTTCGGGCTTCTCAAAAACGTCCTGTGCCACGACGTCGTAGGCACAATGCTATGCTTCTGAAATTCATAGCACAAATCCTCGGGTGGGGCACATCCGTCCATTCTAGGTTCTCATCATGCACGCTGGCATAAGCCTTACGCAAAAGGAAGGTCAGGCCTGCATAGCAACGTGACGGACGGCTCTACGTGGTCGAGTTCCTGTTGTCTTTTGGGCCAGCCTGTCGGCTGTAGCCTTGGCGCCAGAGAATTCGCCGTTATATTATCTATAAGCTGGTATGTTGCAACGGGAACTGTACCGCCCTCTCTGCGACCCGCTATCCAAATCCTGTCCCCCCCCTCCCCTCCCTTCCCCCCACCATCCTCTGCGCAATTATGACCAATGCGCATGAGCGGATCACCTTGCCACCTATCAGCTCATTCGACATCTCTCCTTCAAGGAAGCATCATACCCAGTACCATGCAGGTCCCTCCCGTCGGGGTTCTCACCTCAACGGAAGCTCTACCGTGAGCAACCAGCCTCGTACCGACATGGAACTAGTAGAGGATGTACGGTACGGCTATAAGACATCCACATTGTGTCGTTCCGTATTGCTCACATCAAGCTTGGCGATGCTGCCAACCCCCTAGACCTAACGCGAGCACGTACGATGCCCTCGAGAGCTCACATCGCGACCATGGCGCTGCGACCGGACTCGCACGCCTCAATCATTCTCCACATTCCGAGCCCGTCGCCCTCGCAGATCCATATGAGTCAACACCCTCGGTGCCGCGCCCACGCAGCAGCAGCGCTGCTCTCGACCGAAGGGGCTCTCTCCTCCCGCAAGTATCTTGCCTCAGGTTGCATCGCTTCGCACACTGGCTTACGTGGACCCCCCCAAGATATTCCCAGTTTCACTTAGCATCGCACGGCCATAAGCGTCTCGCCTCATTCGCCTCCTCGAGAGAACCGTCGCCTGATTCCCGGGCCTCCTTCTCGCGCTCTCCGACGGACAGTCCCCATGCGCGCACCCTCCCACATTGTGGCACGGTGCCGTCGCCTCACGGCGCAAGTGCATCCGTTTCAGGTGCCGGTGTGCCCATACAAACGGCGGCGTTCATCAACTCTACGCCTGGAGACACCCACGACACAAAAATAGTTGGGGTGTCTCCGATACGGAGGCGAACATCACCCGCTCGGAAACGCAAGGCGTCCGAGATGCTCGGGGCGGCATCCCCGGGCTCGGAGGAGAGGGCGGTTTCACCCGAGCCAAGCGAGAGCGAGGCCAAGAAAAAGTACAAGAAAAAGATGAACGTCCGCCACTACAGGGCGCAGAACAAAGATGCAATGACGCAGCTACGCGATGCGCTTCCAGAACATATGCGCCCACCGGAGCGCCAGGCTAAAGCCTATGTAACGCTCAGCGGTACGTCGTGATCTTGTGTCATCAAGACACGAATGCGGTGGACGGGCTCTGATCGATCTTTTTTCCGCCGCCCAGCGATCAAATACATTCGAGAACTTACAGCCGAGAATGAACGACTACGCGCAGAGAATGTGAGGCAGGCTCAGGAACTCCTTGATCGGCACAACAACGATCCGGAGTTGTCGAGCTCTGGCGACGTAGCCATCGCCGGAAATGATGATGATGATGATGATACAGTATCAAAGGCGTAAGTGCCGAGCGACCGAGGCAAGTAGAGCAATACCGGGACATTTATTTATCATGGGTCTTGTCTGTTGTTGCATCTCTCAACCCTATCTTTTATTTTTTGATACACGGATGGCACGCATGGATGATCGAAGCGTTTTATAGTCACCACACACATATTGTAGGAAACGTACCAGGAAAGTTATTATCATAGGCATTACTGTAATGGCGTGTTGTACCTAATATTAACATCGAAACTGCTGTTGCTACAGTTCCACGTAATAATCGAACTCCCGGCGGCAACAGGCGCCGAGTTGTGCGACCAGGTCCAAAGCCGGAAACGGTGAGGCCAGTAATACGATGTCGCGAGAAGCACCGCACTTGCGCGGGAATCTCGGAATCTGGGAGGAATAGGGATTGATGATTCCGGGGGCCTGCACAGGACGCTTCTTGGGTGACAGCGTACTTGCTTCTATGCCAAACTCAGCCTTGGGTACGACCTTGTCACCAGGACAGCGGGAAGCCAATGGGTGGGATCTGAGCCATTCGGGATCGCCAAAGCGACGAGAACGTGGCGATGTCCCCATCCAGTGGACTGTGCGCCATGACTTTTCTCATGGCTCTTCAGAGCTTGAACCCTAACCCCATTATATGGCTAAGCACTGCGCATCAGCACCCAATAAACACCGTTTTGGGATTGTTTGGGATTGTCCTTTTTTCTTGGTCTTCGCCTATGGTCCAGGATCCTGATAGGCTGACAGCGAAATTATCCCCAAATGCGACGGTCTCGTGCTCCGGTGAGGCATCTTGTTCACCCACGTCGGCAGGCTGTACAGTACAGTCACGGTAATGGCCGTCCACGCGACGCGCGCCCAGACAGATCTGAGATCGATCCTGGGGCATCGCCACAACTAATCGAACCATCTACAAGTCACACTGTGCAGTTCTTGAGCAGTACTGTACAGTCAGGTCATACAGTGATCGTCCGCGCGCGGCGGTGACCGCGCGGGAACAAGAGCCGAGGCGCACCGCAAAACGTAGGGCGAGAGCAACGTTGAATAAAAAGTGCGGCCGAAGGCACAGCGTGGGCGGAATTCGACGCATGAGTAATACTGACGTGGTGCAAGCATCGCCCGACTGGCCTAGCTCCCAAGAATATGTAACGACGACGCGTTCATGACTCGACCCGGATTAACACACAGTACCCACATCATAATTGGCCCTGAACATACACTGGCAGCATGCGTGTCACCTGTGACTGTACCTGACTACAGCACCAGGACACTTGCAGCCCTGGTGGGATGAAACGGGTATAACCGGGTCCATTTTGTTCCGTCAATGGCATCTGGCACATTGGGAAAATTTACAACCCGCATCATGGCCCTGGTTAGTAAATATATTCAGGAGGAGAGGCCAGATAACAAAGCACCGGTAGACCGGACCAATTCCACGCTGTTGAGAGGCGTTAGACCCTATCGCAGTCAGCATACAGTGTAGAATGTTAAACAGCAGCAGTAGAGTGACAGTGGTCGACCAGATTGATTGTGCCAGTGCCAGTGCCAATGCCAGTGAGCCTGCCCTGCCGCCATGTCAGTTGAGCCTGAGATGGCCTGAGTCAGGAGTTGTGCCGGCGTCCC
Source organism: Lactifluus subvellereus (assembly GCA_022496195.1). Lineage (NCBI taxonomy): Eukaryota > Fungi > Basidiomycota > Agaricomycetes > Russulales > Russulaceae > Lactifluus > Lactifluus subvellereus. The sequence continues at coordinate 48,643 of WTXC01000086.1, read as the reverse complement.
GGTCTAGTCACGGTGCGGACTCGGACCCCTGCGCCCACCGCACTGACACAAACTACGCTACTCTCACCTTGCTTGATTCGCTTACTTTCATCAATACAAGGAAACATCATTCTCGTACAACTGGAAGTATTTCTAACAATCTATACGCGTTCCCGGACTCCAGGCCGCCTTCTCCGGATTCATGACCAGTTCAACCACGCCCTATGTCGAGAATTCTCAATGATTATGTGCGTGACCACTGCTCGGTCAGAGCTGTATTTCTCCCATCTCAACAAATACACGTAGCAACTCGGTGATTCTCTAGGAAAAGGCGCGTTTGGTCAGGTTTACCGTAAGTCGCGTGCTACGCGCTCTTCGCCGTCGCCCTAGTCGCTCTCAACTTGGATGTGTTCAGGCGCGCTCAATTGGGCAACCGGGGAGACTGTTGCTGTGAAGGAAATACAGCTCAGTAATATCCCCAGGGGTGAACTTGGCCAGATCATGGTGCGTGTCTAGCTGTTCTCGTTTGTATCTATCCATCCGGAACGCTGCTTGTAGTCTGAGATCGATTTGCTGAAAAACCTCAATGTATGCTCTCATCCGACACTTTTCTCGTTAGTCGACAGCTCATTCTATTGTTACAGCACCCAAACATTGTCAAGTACAAGGGTTTTGTCAAAACGCCAGAATATCTATACATAATTTTGGAGTACGCATGCACGCTCATTCACGTGCCCCTTCCTGATGTTTCCCAGGTTTTGCGAGAACGGCTCTCTGCATAATATTTGCAAACGATTCGGAAAGTTCCCCGAAAACCTCGTTGCTGTTTATATCTCTCAGGTTCTCGAGGGTCTCGTGTACCTACACGACCAGGGTGTGATCCATCGAGACATCAAGGGCGCAAACATCCTGACGACCAAAGATGGTGCCGTCAAACTCGCCGACTTTGGTGTCGCGAGCAACACGACGACCGCCGGCGCAGCAAGTGATGATGCTGTCGTTGGGAGCCCGTACTGGAGTACGCCCTATCTCCCGTCCTACACATGTGGCCCACCTTATTTGACTGAATTATTCAGTGGCACCCGAGGTTATCGAGCAGTGCGGCGCAACCACCGCATCGGACATTTGGTGACTTCAGATTAGGGCCAATTTGAATGCTTTGGCTGACGTTTGTTGCTATGCAGGAGCGTTGGCTGTACCGTAATTGAATTATTGGAGGGCCGTCCGCCATACCATGCCCTGAAGCCTATGCAAGCACTGTACCGAATTGTTCAGGATGATTCTCCACCAATTCCCGAGGGTGCATCGCCCATCGTCAAGGACTTCCTTTACCACTGTTTTCAGAAAGACTGCAACCTCCGAATATCTGCCAAAAAGCTCTTACGTCATCCATGGATGCTTTCAGCAAAAAAGCAAATGTCGGAGGGGAAGCGTACGAATGGACAGGTGGAAGGGTCGCGGCCGCTGAGTAACTACAACTTTGACGAAGCCGTACTCAAGGTGCAAGAGTGGAACGAGGCGCTCAGATGTGAGTCTACGATGTTTTCGTTTTCGGGGTCCAAGCTGACCAAACACGTTTCATCAGCTCCGTCGCGGCCTTCGAAGCATGGTGGGCGCGACCATCTGGACGTTGCTCGGCAGGAGCTACCCGTCTCGCCTATCAAAGCACGCTTTAGCGAGTCTTCTTCGCCGGTTGCCCTTGCCTCGTCTTTGAGTGCGCACCCAGCGTCGTCTGTAGCAAGAAAGGTAGCTCCGCCTGCTGCTGCAAAGAATGCTGCGCCTCTTGCGCTCCCTTTGCCAGCAGTTCTAAGCCAACCTGAAGAGCAGACGGATAACTGGGATGATGATTTTGAGGAAGGCATATCATTCTCCAAGCTCCAAGGTATATTCCGTTTCATCGTACAGTCGTATCTTCTCCTATACGTAAATCCTCACCTCCGTACTCTCAGCCCTCGAAAAGTCGGCGGCGGATGAAGAAAGACAACCCGAGCATGATGACAATGCACAAACAATTCGGCCCACGAACCGTTCTCCTTGCTCAGCACCGGCTGCCATTTCCAAGTCCCCACCTCAGGAAATAGGACCGATCATCGAGGACTACTCAGACCTTGCCACCGACGAGGATGACGAGTGGCAGGAGAAGTTTGCCGACTTTAAGATGAAAACATCCGTCCGTCGCGGTCTCTTCCACCCAGACGACATCAAGACCGTCGGGCTGGCGCCTGCATCTCCTGGCGCCAAGACTGTACCATTACCCGACGTGAGCGCGCCCGGGCACTCCCGTGTGCAGTCGCATCCGCTGAGCCCAGTACTCCCCTTGACGTCGCCGTTTACGGCCCCGCCGAGAGCCCGCTCACACTCGCGCTCTCCGTCATTCGCGGGCTCCTCCAGCGGCTCGTTCGGGAAGTCTGACGCACGGAGGCTGGCCAGCCAGGAGTTCAACAAGTATGCGGAGGACGATGATGAGGACTACGATGATGTATTCGGCAAGCCGAATGGGTCTTGTGCGTGCTTGAATCTTTTATTTTGCTACGTGACTCTGCTAGCTGGGCTGACGGCTGGCCCCATCTACTCAGCGCTGGACCATCCGATACAGACACTGCAGCTCAACACCCGGCTATCAAACAAGTCCTGGGTATGTCACGGTAACTATGGATTCCGTGGTGTGGTTGTACTGATGCTCTGGCAGCTCGGGGATGAAGACACTGATGAAGAGGATCCATTCGCGGAGGTGAGTACATGGGTGACATAGCGAGCGGTTGTAGTTGATGCGTCCACCACAGATCGACGAAGGCTTTGCAGAGGATGATCTGGAAGCCAATCTGCAGCGTGACAAATACGCGCGACTCACCACTGCGGTCAATCTGCTCATCGACGAGCTCACGCCCTCGGCACCCGACTTCCAACTCCGGGACGCCTGCGATCAGCTCGTAAGTTCATCGTCTTGTTCCGGTCATGCATCTGCGTGACATGTGCTGATGGTGTGACTGTATAAAAAGTTGAGTATCATGGCCGATGCTCCGGAGATGCAGAGTCAGCTGGTCTCAGCACACGGGATGCTTGCAATCCTGGAAGTTTTGGAGGGGCACGGGTCCCGTGAGGTTATCATGCGGCTCCTGCAGATCATCAATCTTGTGAGCCATTTTTAACACGACACACTTGTGCTACATGCTGACTCTTCGCGCTCGGTAGCTAGTTACGGGCGATGCAGGATTTTTGGAAGGCTTCTGCCTGATAGGGTGCGCAGTCTTCTTCCCATATAGTCTAGGCATTTGAGGAAACTGACCTCTCACGGAAGCGGTATTCCCGTTATGATGGGTGCGTAGTCATGCCCCGATGTGGTCAGGACGGCTATTTCATAATTCCCCATAGGTTTTACCTCCAAAAGGTACCCTTCCGTGTGCCGACTGCAGGCCTCGAACTTCATCCAGTTGCTATGCCACACATCGGTGCTGACGTTGCAGATGTTCATCTCGTATGTCTTCCATCATTCTTATTTTATTACGCGCAGTCTTATAGATGACTTCCCAGGTGTCGGGGATTGAAAGTCCTGGTCGACCTTCTCGATGAGGACTTTGCCGAGCAGAGCGAGTTGATTGTACATGCACTCAATGGAATCGGCTCTGTGTTCGAGCTGCAAAGTCCGACCTCCACGAAGAATGATTTCTGTCGGCTGTTCATCCGAGAGGGCTTACTCGATCCGCTGTCATCTGCGCTTCTGAACGTAATGGCGAACCGCGGCGAACCGGCGGCCGACATGAAGCGGAAGATTATCCAAATCTTGCTTGTGTTCTGCCAAGTTTCGCAATCCGATATCCATGTTCGCAATGCGCTTGGCACACGAAAGGTCGTCCGCCGTGCGTATCTGGTCAGGGTAACTTGGCGCATGATCTGCCGCTGACTGAGTTCAAATGCATCCAGGGTTGTTGCGTGCATGCGAGCTCCTCGAACCGGAGTATCTCGTCCATATGCTCAAGGCAATCAAGCATCTGTCGATGAACGCAACGTTGCTCGAAGTTCTGCAGAATGCCAATGCGATTGAGATTTTGACCCGGATCCTTGACGAGCAGAGCTCGGGGACCCACAACACGGCACGTCGACGAAAAGTTCGCCAAATGATTCCAACCTAGTACTGACATCCATTTTTTCAGGAAATGTCAAACCACGTATTCCAGACGTGCTACAACCTCTGTCGCTTGAATAAGGATAGACAGGAGGAGGCCGCCCAAGCGGGCATCATACCTCTGCTCATGCGCGTGATCGAGTCTAGTTCTCCCCTCAGACAGTTCGCGCTCCCTATTCTCTGCGACCTTGCCAGCGCGGGGAAGAGCTGTCGGATGCTGCTGTGGCAGCACGATGGGTTGGCGATGTATATTAATCTTCTCACGGATCCTTACTTCCAAGTCAGCGCTCTTGAGTCCATTTTGTCATGGTAAGGGCATGCGTGGAAACAATGGCTGCTGTTCGTGACGTTGACTGACATCTGTGTTTTTGGCCTCAGGCTTCAAGAGGAGACTGCACGTGTCGAGGACAAACTAGCCAAAGCCAAGTCGCTCGATGCGCTCCTCAAGTGTTTCGTCTCGGCTAAAGCAGGCTCGTTTGAGAACTTGCTGGACCCCTTCCTCAAGATATGCCGCATCTCGCCGCTGATCGCTATCGGCGTCGCCAAGGCACAGTTCTTCCGACGCACCACGGAGAAGCTAGGCAACAGCAAGGCGGTCGTGAAGCTCAACCTGCTGCGCATCCTGCGCGCCGTCTGCGACGTGCACCCGAATCGGGCGCTGCTCGTTGAACGGTACGGCATCCACGAGACTGTCGCGTCTCTGCGGCGTGACGACGGCGCAGTGCTCGTCCGCGAGCTTGCGCGCGAGATCGAGCCTAGCCTTGCACCTGCGCTCAAGCCGTCCCTCAAGGGCGTCGACACGCCGAAGAGCTCGATCGCGCCTAAGAAGCGCGCGCGGCGCACTGCGAGCGATGCGTCCGCAATGACCACACCCTCCCCTCCTTTTGGCACCGGGACAGTGAATCCTCGCGTTACGAGCGCGGGTACTGGCGCGGGTACTGGTAGGGGCCTGTCGCCGCGACTACGCGTTGGGGAGATTTCATTGCAACCTGGGGTTGGCACTGGACGACGCTGAGAAGCCGTATGTTGCACTGTATTTTGTATATTCCACCACACGGATTCACGCATCTTTCGAGAGCCTTTCGCTCACTCTTTTTCTGGCTACTCAGATTCGGTTTCTTCGTTGCTTCGCGCCCATTACGCAGCATCGTATCTCTTTTCGTCGTTACCCCGTGTGTTTAAAGCATAAGTTACCCCCATACATCACTGTACTTGCGGTCTGATACCCCCCTTAATTCATTGGTGTGCTTTGGTCCGCTGTGAGCACCAGCGTTCTCACACGAGTGTCGGGTGTGAAAAACAACTTTAGAACTATATCAGGTTCCACTAAATAGAACTACTGTAGGATGATCTCGATACTCGTACGAGAGAGCGCAATAGGAATGATGATGACTACAGAGCGGCCATAGGGGGTTTATATACATAAGAGGAGACAATGAAAGAGGAAAGGGTTGGGGAGAGCCACAAGTAAAGTACTTAACAATGCAGGACAGGTACTACTAATTGTGACAAGCGAGACTTGAAGTCATAAACATCGGCGTCCTCCCCGCGTGATATCTAACCAAAAAGAACAACAGTAACTCGGAACCGCATCGTCCCTCCTGGGGACTCGATGTAGCGGATCACGACTTTCGTTGAATGCTCGGGACTCTCACACAATGTGGCCCATTTCCTCGAGCTCCGAGTCCTCGTCGCCCAAAAAGTGCTCTTCCGAGTCTGAGTCGTCAGCGTTGTCACGGTGCCAGTTGAGTGACTATTGACAAAGCTGTCAACTGTCACGGTCACTGAGTGTGACTTTTTGCAACCGTACACGACCACGACTTCCCAGGCCTGGGTGTCCAATGTATTATGACTAGAAATGCCAACTTCGTTGGCGGAGACCTTGCTGCGGGAAATGAAATATAAAACCCATTGTTTAATTAGTCGAATCAGTTATAGAAAGTGGCATAAGTAGCAGATCGTGAGTGAGTCATGACCGGCATCAGCAACACGCTCTTTTGAGCGTGCCATCCTTGGTAAATTTTTTTCTTCATTTGTATCAGTCCTACTAACTAATAATTGCCCCTCACAGGTACCCTAACAACACTCTGCCACTACGTCGTCAACACCCCCCCTTGCTTGCAAATGTGATCATCCTAGGGTGGGTTCACTCATCATGATGATGTCTCATCACCACATCACCACCCCCTCTCACTCACAAATGTGAGTGGGGGGTGTCCTCTTCCCTCTGCGTGGATGCATGGCCCTCACATTGCAGCCATCACCCCCCGCAGCTTGCATTCACAAGCTGCAGGGGGTGTATTATTATATTAATAGTTATATCAATGGAGTAATATACTTAATTAGAAGAGCTTTTCATACACTTAAACTGCTGGTTTCAAAAGGATGGATTTAAGATTGCTTAAATGCTCTGTTGAGTCTCTTAAATTGCTGAAAGTAGGCAGTGGAAGCAGGGTCAATGAAAAGATCATAGCTTTATACATATACATTATCACACCTATCTATACTGTATATTTTTGAACAAATACCAGATGGCAGATCCAACAGACCAGTGCCATCAGTGAAAGAACAGGAACAGGAACAGCAACCTGCAATACAGTACATGATCTATCTGAGATCCAAGTCTGTTTGAGACCGTGACGAAGCCAGATCTTCCGGTGTCACAATCATGTGCACCCCCAAGCATGATGGCATCACACAAGATCAATTACTAAAAAAGGAGAAAAATGGTCGACAAAGAGACCTTGCTTGCAGCAAGGTAATTATGTAAGGTAATTGAAGTCGCATGATGTAACTTAGAGGGATTTCGAAGTATTCACCAGCACATCATCTGCCTCTGCCTCATGTTCGATGGACTGTAATAAATAAGAGATAAAATGCAGGACCCCAGGACATAGCAGAAAGTCGCGAACGTTTGAACGTTGACGACTTTCGGTGACTTTCCCACGATTTATGGTCAGTGACTCTGACCTCAAGGCCGCGACCGGCACAACACTGCTCTTCATACGGCTCGTCTGGGTCAGTCGGTCTCTGCGGGGGGGCCGTCAACGACGAACGCCTCGAACTCTGACGGCTGCCGCGTGTGTGACAAGCAATCCACCGCCGCTGCTGCCTCCGCGGGTGTTGTCGTTGAGAACGTATCCATCACGAAGGATGCCTCATCCTCCAGCGCTACAGGTGCGCCATAACGGCGCCCCTGTGGGAATGCGGCATGTGGTGGTGACCGCACGTGGCACTTCGGCGGGGCGAATACCATGACGGAGGGGTCAGATGAGGGGAAACGCCGACCGGCGAAGCGATTGTGCACCACGGTGGACTGGATGACGCCGTCGGAGCGGTAGCGGTAGCCCCTTGGGCGCAGACTGATGCGGAGATGTGTCAGGCGGGGGTAACAGTGAGAACAGGAGGATGGGTTTGGCGTACCAGAGCCGGAGTCTGGTAGGCAAGATGCAGGGCGCGACGGTTAGGACTGGGACATGAACGAGGAGGACAAGGTGGAGAGGACGGTGCGTACTGCGCAGTGGTGTCCCGGATAGATTGATCCGCTGAGACCGCCACGGTTGTCAAGGTCAGTGTGATAGTACAGGCACGCTGTTTCAGGCTTGCTGCGAATAAGAGCACAGGTGATACATGTACCTACGCACCTGTAGTAGAGCAAGCCCTCTTGGAGCAGGACGCGTAAAATGTGACTGGGATTGTTGGAGGCTAAAGAGCTTGCCGTGCGTTTGATAGTGAGAGAAATCACAACTTTACCGTACAGGAGAGGAAGCCAGGCGATTGACCAGGGATTAAGTATGCAATCAGACTGCTGCATCAGGTTGGTCAAATCTTCAAAACATATAGAAAGAAGATGGTGACTGACACTTTTGTTGGGTCCGGTTCTATGATCACGCTGCAGGCTAATAGGCGAATAAATGCTGTGTGGGTGAGAAAGAATGTATGTTCACAAATTCCACCACCCGGATGTCGCCAGTACACGGCTGTACCAAATCAGTGTAGCGGAGGATGTGCTAAGTTTAAGACAGACGTACGAATACCGCGCATCAACAGCCAGAAGTCACCGATAGCGGCATGACAGAAAAGAAGCACAGTCAGACGCGGACAAGTAAGAGTCGGAAAAGCGCGCAAGTGCCACTGATCCATTATGAATAGGACTTTCGGAAGCGGTTTTGGATACCTTGTCGGTCGCAGATGATGCCTTCCGTTTGTTTCACCTCGAATTATGACCAGGGTCGCAAGAAACGGTAGAAGGTGCATAATCACCAGAAGCACGCCCGTCGAGAGAGGTGTGCCGCTGCAGTGTCCGCGGAGGCAAAACCGAGGAACCAGAACAATACTTTAGGGGATCAACTACAGGTTCAGAAAACGTGCCGAAAGCTATGGACGCCACTTGGGGCTTGGAACCAGGAACATCTTCTGGAGAAGCACGTTGTATGCGCGGATTACAACTTGTTCCAGAGTGACATTTTTGTTCTACAGCTTCACGCAAGAGGTAGTCCAGGCGGTGGACAAAGGAGGCATGATCGGAGGCCAGTTTGGGGAGGGCAGACAAATTTAAATTTCTATATTCACCGTGGCCAAAGCTTGTTGGACGCAGAGAAGGAGAACCTCTCATAGGCATGAAAGGGGAACTAGGTCTCCGGGGCTCTCGTCGGGCCGGAGAAAACCTGACAGTGCGTCCGGGAACGAGTTTGCTGAACGCGGCATCAGCTAAAAAAAAATAACAATCGCAAAATTTCGTGTGCAGCAAAGTGACCGTTCGAGGGCCTCTGTCACAGAGTGCGATTGCGATTTGACCGAGGTTTTGATATTCCCTTTGCCTGACAAACAAGCGGACAAACAAGGGACCGTTTGAAACCCACTGTAAGCAGCCACAATGTGGCAATGTTGGAGTTCCGATTGCTATATTGGGTCTGAATATTCGACATCCGACAATATGAATGCCTCCCGACAACGATGGCGTCCACCAGCGGCTCTACTTGGAAGCTATTCTACCAGGCAGTGGATTACAAAAACCAATGCCTCGGTTACCATTTCTCTGTGTACATCGCCACAAGTGCCGATATTTCTGACCCCACGAAAGACATCTTCAATCAGCTGCCCAGGAAACACGTCGCAGAGCTCAATGTAACTGACCTGGAACTCTGGAAGCTCGCAGAATCTCTGCTCATAACGACGGATGCTGCATACGACAGTGCCCTCACTAATCTGAAGTTTCCATCTGCTGGGTCGGGTGGTGGGGGACATGATGTGGAGCTACTCAACCCAGTCAACGAGATATCAGAATGTTGGGACGAACAGCCTCCGAAAGAGTGTGTACACCTCGTTGTGAGGGTTCCGCAAGTGGATGTTGGTGCGGATCTGTTAATTCTCAGCATTTCCATAGTTGACCTGACCACGGTTGGTGCAGTGTCTGATGTTCGAGGTCTCAAGCGAAAACATGACGAAGAGACTGAAGAAGCTCGGGCCCGAGATCTCCTGACCCGGTTCATAAAGCAACCGCCATCGTCCTTGGCAATACCCTCAAATTTTCAATCCCGTGCCATAGATCTCGTGTTTCTGAACCGACCTTTCAATTGCGATACCATTCCCATCACCCTCCTACAGAAGGAATTTGGAGAATTCATGGATGATCGCGAACTCACCCCATCTATCGAAGCTCAAGATCTCTTACAAACACTTACCGACGTGGCTTGCCGATGGCACGGCACCGAAAATAACCGTCGGTCCGAAGTTCAAGCAGTCTTGCATACCGCAGGGCTTTATTTTGCGGCCGAGGAGGTCTTTGAAACTAAATTTAGGACAGATGGGAACTTGCGGGCTGTCATCGTACCCCCTGCGATTCGGGAGTGTAAAAACGAGTCGGGATGCGCGCTCTTCGAAGCCATCGGCTATTATGCGAATTTCCTTGACAGGCAGCTGCGTCATCGTGGTACATGTTTTCCCTGTATTCTCATGCTTAATGTTGGTAAGCTAGCATATTTGTTTGTCTCTCCAAAAAGCTTTATACAATAGAGCAGGCCCATGCCTCGCATTCTACGGTTGCCTGTGGACAGGATTGGGGATAGCCGTCGAGCCTTTAACGCCATGGTATGACTTAACGACTCACTGGACTGACGAGGCTGGTCGTCTATCCATCGCAGCCGGTCTATCAGCCTTTATGAACACGGTAAGGCGCATCGAAGCCCGCTACTTACGGGTGCCGGACCTACCGCCGCGCAAGGGTTCCTATCCCTATCCAACAAGCTATATAGAAGACGAAACAGGCCAGCAGATCAACTTTAAGTACGAAAAACGACTTCCAGAAAAGCTGATCTTTTCGGCGAGGGCTGATGCCGAAGGCATCGGTCCCCTTATTGTGAAATTCGCAAGACGATATTCGGCCGAGGCCCATAAGCTCCTTGCAAGGCTTGGCCATGCACCAAGGCTTCATGCTGTGACCACCCTTCCCGGCAGCTGGATCATGGTTGTCATGAATTTTTCGCTCTATCCATCGCTCGATGACCTAACTGTACTGCTCTCCGACCGGTCACGCCAGAAGGTGTTGTCAAAGGTTACCGATATCGTTCGGGCGCTACACAAAAACCATCTCGTTCACGGCGACATACGATCCACCAATTTACTCATCGACGATCAAATCCTTGCAAGAGACGAGGCCTTTGTAATTCATCTATTGGACTTCGATTGGGCAGGGAGGATTGGGGAGGTCAAGTACCCGATGGGGGTAAATACCAAGACGATGACTAGGCCAGCGGGGGTCGCAGGTGGGACTAACATCACCGTGGCACATGATATGGCGATGGTCGAAATGTTTTTTTTATCAGAAACTCTGTTAAGTTTGACTACCTCTAAATTTCAAAAGCTCTTGTGGCCTCTGCACGAGTTCGCCCGTAAATACTATTACATAATACACCCCTCCAACTTGGTTTGATGTTCAAGTTCTACTATTCGTTCGGTGTACTTTTTTCGCGTTTCTGTGAGACAGCCTTGCGATGCATGCTCTATCTCTGCTACCCGAACTTGTTCTTCCTCCTCAGGGGAACCATGAGAGCCGACATATGACCAGCCAGAACCGCTACACATCCAATGTCGAGTGCATGGGCAAGTACCCCGAGCGAGTGAAAGTGGCGTGTTTTGTGCGCTACCCCTCGCTGCGATCATGGAAGAGCTGTCGGAGTCTATCTCCTGAGCTACACACGCCTGACGATACTCGTACCGTAAGTTCACCTTGCATCTCTGTTAAAACAATGGTCATAGATGAGTCATGCTCTGCTCTCTTTTCACAGTTTTATCGATTCCTCGAACCTCGTAGTAGGCCCGGCCTTATGTATGGCATTCTTTGCTCGGGCCCTACCGAAAACTTATGGCCTCGGAGGCTCTTCTGCCAGTCCGTAGGTTACAAAACCAATGCATCGGTTCCTTTTTTTCATGTCTACATCGCTACAAGTGCCATTATTGGCAACCTCGAGGACGAAGTCTTCAAGAGGCTGCCCAGCGAAGCTCGGAAACCCGGCACAGGTCTCAATTCGACTGACTTGGAGCTCTGGAAACTCCCCGACCCTATCTCCACAACTAGCAATGCTATATGCCCATGAGCCTTCACCACTCTGGATTTTTCAAATTCGGAGTAGGATGATGAAAACCCTGACGACGCACCCGAGGTGCAGCTACTCAACCCCATCCAATGAGATAACAGAATGTTGGGATAAGGATTCTCTGAAAAATTGCGTACATCTCGTTGTGCGGCTTCCGCAAGCGGATGGCACTGCCGACGACACGGATGGTGAGTGCTTCATACGTCTCCTTGCTCCAGCTCAGCATGTCTGACGAACACGAAGACAACCGTGTCCTCGACTCGGACCATCTCAATGAATACGAAGGTATTTTCATCAAAGTGAAAACGTTGGGAGTCTTCAAGAGCTCCGATATTCAACTGAATGATGTAAAACGTGCAAAATCAGTACCAGACTTTGTCTCAAAGTTTGAAGGAAAGGTGGACAGCAAGCCAGGTCTGGCCCATAATGTGTGCTGTTTCCTTGGCTTGTCCGTCTGTTTTTCGATTCTGACGGGTGAGTGTAGGCGCAGATCGAATTCGGATGTATACGCGATTCCCTATCACAAGCTGCATATTTTGGGCCTCGCGAAGACTCGACCACCGAGGACAGGTTATCCGAGGATTTGACTGCCGAGGACGAATCTTACGAGAAGGAACAGCCGTGGCGCTATGCCGAGCGACTCGAGGTGATGCATATCGCGGATATTGCGTCTGAGAAATGGGGAAAATGTTGGCAAGGGCCTCTTGGAAGTGCCCTAAAAAAACCTTTGGTTTACGCTATGTCCTTTGTCAAGCTCGCGCTTCATGTTCCGAAAGACGGAATGACCACCGCTCAACTGTACGTGCTCTTGCTTGGCCACTTCAATTGCAAATTTAGCGTCGTCTACATCTACAGAAGCCGCACTCCGTTGCCTTTCAATCTTATCGTGAAAGGTGTAGCCGTTCAATCCATAAAAGACCAACATCGCCTGTACAATCCCCGCAGTGACTGAAGTCAACTCTTCCTCGACCGCTCGTAGAGGTTGATTCGAGTGAAACGAAAGAATGGCCCCCGGATCTTATCCGGATGCCTTTGCATTTGCAAGAGGCCGCTATCGTTCGTTTCGCAAACGCAAACACATTCTTGGACGCGTTCAAGGAGAAGACTTCGTCCTCGTTGCTATCTTTATTTGGGACAATGGCAAAGCAACTCGCTATACACTGTTTCAGAAGCAGAATGGCCAACCGGTATGTTGTGCTTAAGCAAGCTCGCAGGCTGAGTCGTCGTAGGTTTATTATGGAGAAAAGGTTTTTTGGTCGAACGCCTTGGTTGGCCGCGTCGAGTTTGCACGCCAGTTGTACAACCTTCTTCACGTGTCGGTAGGGGCTCGATCACACGACTCCACGGTCGTGATGCGGTAGAGCGGCAACGGGGGCACCGCGACTCCTCGCGAGAGGAGCAGCGAACACAGGAACGGTTGTACGTACGACGGCGAGGCCTGCGTCGCGGGCAATTCTGTGACGAGCCGTCTGTCGCTATCGCTTTTCTCACCCATGGCCAAGACCCACGACGACAATGGGGACGACAGCTGGCCACTGCTCACTTCGCCCTCCGAGTGCGCCGCCTCGACGTTGATCCAGGGGTTCAACCGAGCCGCTCGGCCGTGTCCCACAATTTGAATTTTTTTGGGGTGTTCTTTTTTTCTTCTTGGAGATGGGCGCGCCTGCGATGGTGATGGCGATGGAGGCGTTTTTGGGAGGGTGGAGAGTGCGAAGAGGAGTCCGCGACTTGCGTGATAGCTGAGCGTTTCTTGGTTCGACCGGCAGCTCGGATGAGAAGGGACGGTTCGGGCCTCGCTGGTGAGGAATGGCTGGGCCGTAGACGAGGTGGTGGGACAGCAGGAGGTGGCGGCATCCCGCGGTGGGAACCCTATGACCTTTGCTTAAACAGTATGCCTTCGTAAAAGCAGATATGGTTTGAACTTAGAGTGTGTCTGGCTCCAATTTTGCGTGCAAAAACTTCCGCGCGAGGTCTCTGTCTTGCAGCTGCAAAACAGAGATTGTGTTTTCTGCAATAGAGATTTTGCTGTATCCTCCGTACACCCCCTGTATCGCATTTGTGTATATATCCCACTTTTGGAACTGTCACGCCTCATGACACCTGAGGACCTCTCCATCCATCTATAGGGCACCTTATCATGCGTATACGGCAACGCTCATATTTTTGCGCCTAATTTACGCATATGGGGCATCTTCATTACGGGGTATTACGGATGTACAGCTGTGTTGCCTATTTTATGAGTATATACAGGTAATAAAGGTGATAACATCTAGGACAGCAAGGCCATGTGATAGTGCATCTCTCGCTGGCGAACCCTCCGTCTACATCCGTGCCCCACTCCGACCAGGAGCCCGACGCGGCGTGTTTCCCACCAACACCGACACTTTACGTGCCGCGTCGCAAGCGCCACACAATCGACGTCGCAGCAGCCACCGCCTACGCCTCGCGGGCAGCGCTCGCCACATCCCACCCACACCTGAGCGCCTCATCCTCATTGAGCTCCCAGTATGGTCCAAGCCAGCCGCACCAACAAAGGCCTTTGGTGGCGACCGTACTATGACTGCCGTGAGTCGCGTAGGCGGGCCTGTGTGACTGCGCGAGCGCTCCATCGCTGCCTCCAGTTCGTCATCCTCCCCGTCCTCCTCGCGCAGACTCCACATGCGCAGGGCCGTTCGGCGGGTCCTCGAACGCGTCGAAGAGGGTATGTGCGAGCTGCGCTGCGCATGCCCAAAGTTGGGCCCTGGTGAGGATGCGGGCCGGGTGGGCCAACCGTCGATCAAGGACTCACACCTGGTCAATCGCATCAGGGTTGCCGAAGCTCCAGCCCTTCGGACGTATGCCTCGCGGACGGCATCGCACGGGTTACAGCATCCACCCTCCGGGTTCTTCGCCGTAGCACAAACCACAGTAACCGGAAGTACGCTGCTTGTTCAAGTTGTCGATGTCGTTACGTAGCTGACCGATCTGCGAGCCAGGTACAGCCGTACCCGCAGCTGTGAGACGAGTCTTGACAACGCTACGTGTGATATCACGTTGGAGCTCTCTGGTTATAGCTATCAAGTTGAGAGATAGCACTAGGCAAGAGTCGCCACAAGACTCGATTTTAGAACGGCGGCGGCGGCAGAAAGGCCACTGGGATGGCAAGTGGGGGACTCACAGCAGCATGGAACTCTTGGGAACGTGACATTGAGATGGACGGTCAACTTTTCTCCTCTGCTCCGGTCAACAACTACCGATGTGTTGATGTCAATCGTCAGTTTTTTTTTTTTGAATCCATTAGTGTGCGCCTTGGGGTACAGAACCCTATGTAGCACTAAACATTTACGTAGATCTGATTTGATACTGCTTCTTTGCAATGGCCTCTGCTTCCAATAAATCCTTCTCCCATGCCCAAGGGGTGAGCAATCGTGGTATATCGTAGAGTTTCGGTGGAATCGTACGGGGAGCAATTCGCGTAGGGGAGGGTGTTGAAGCGCGGGTGAGGTGGGTTGGCCTTGGTGTGGAGCTGTGTGTTGGCCTTCCTTCCGCATCTTGTAGTTCCTTCCTCATTTCATCCACTCCGATAGGCTTGGTGTTGCAGTGGCGCTGGACTTGTGCGCTCGCGGTCTACGTTACAGGGAGAGTGTTGGTGTGATAGGTGTTAGTATGCGGTGCCTTGCGGTGGTGGGTGTCTGTCGGACTCTCTATCGCGTAGTATATTCATTGCGAGGTTCGATTGTCAGTAGTCGAGAAACTCCATAAGTTGTGAACGACAAGATGATCGCGACAGACCAGGGTCGCTGCAAGCACAAAGTCAATTATGCTATTTCAAGTTGATCCATGCAGCCAATAATATACACATGAAACGCTCCCATGCGTGTCTTGACTTTGACGTTCTCCATGGTCTGCGCGTTTCATAAGGGTTGAAGCCAGTAGGAGCGAGTGTGGGGCACATTACAGACCTTGCCAAAGGCATCCATGGTCTTGAGACCGCCGAAAAAAAGTACTTGGCGGCATTTTGACTTGTGCGTATGAAAAGATTATAATGACACAAAGAGCCGAGGAGAATTAAAGAAAGAGACGAAAGAGCAGAGTCGAGTGATGACGAAACAAGTCTGACGTGTTCAATTCGCGTCACGTGCACTCAGGATTCTGTCGATGAACGAAACACTGCTCGAAGTTCTGCAGAATGCCAATGCAATTGAGATTTTGACCCGAATTCTTGACGGGCAGAGCTCGGGGACCCAAAAGATGGCACGTCGACGAAAAGGGTTCCAATCTGGTACTGACATTCATTTCTCCAAAATATGTCAAACCACGTATTCCAGACGTGCTACAAAGTTGAACCTCTGTCGGTTGAATAAAGGTAGACAGGAGGAGGCCGCCCAAGCGGGTATCATACCTCTGCTCATGCGCGTGATCGAGTCTAGTTCTCTCCTCAGACAGTTCGCGTTCCCTATTCTCTGTGACCTTGCCAGCGCGGGGAAGAGCTGTCAGATGTTGCTGTGGCAGCACGATGAGTTGGCGATGTATCTTAATCTTCTCACGGATCCTTACTTCCAAGTCAGCGATCTTGAGTCCATTCATGGTAAGGGGATGCGTAGAAGCAATATCTGTTGCTCGGAACGTCGGCTGACACATGTTTTTCGGTTGGCCAAGGGGAGACTGCACTACACGTGTCGGGGACAAACTAGCCAAAGCCAAGTCGCTCGATGCGCTCCTCAAGTGTTTCGTCTCGGCTAAAGCAGGCTCGTTTGAGAACTTGCTGGGTCCCTTCCTCAAGATGTGCCGCATCTCGACGCTGATCGCTATCGGCGTTGCCAAGGCACAGTTCTTCCGGTGCATCACGGAGAAACTACTAGGCAATAGAAAGGCAGTCGTGAAGCTCAACCTGCTGCGCATCCTGCGCGCCGTCTGCGACGTGCACCCGAATCGGGCGCTGCTCGTCGAGCGGTCCGGCATCCACGAGACCGTCGCGTCTCTGAGGCGTGACGACGGCCCGGTGCTCCGAGTCGATCGCAATGACCCCCCTCCTTTTGGCACCAGAACAGTGAATCCCCGCGTTACGAGCGCGAGTGCTGGCGCGGATACTGGTAGGGGCCTGTCGCCGCGACTACGCGTTGGGGAGATTCCATTGCAACCTGGGGTTGGCGCTGGACGACGTTGAGAAGTCGTAGGTTGTACTGTAATTTTTATATGCCACCACACGGATTCACGCATCTTTCGAGAGCCTTTCGCTCACTCTTTTTCTGGCTACTCAGACCGGTTTCTTCGTTGCTTCGCGCTCATTATCCAGCATCGTACTCCCTTTTCGTCGTTACTCCGTGTGTTTAAAGCATAAGTTACCCCTATACATCACTGTACTACTTGCGGTCTGATACCCCCCTTGATGCATTTGTGTGCTTTGGTCTGCTGTGAGCACCAGCGTTCTCACACGAGTGTCGGGTGTGAAAAACAACTTTAGAACTGTATCAGGTTCTGCTAAATAGAATTAGGATGATCGTACTCGTACGAGAGAACGCAATAGGAACGGTGATGGCTACAGAGAGACCATAGGGGGTTTATATACATAAGAGGAGACAATGAAAGAGGAAAGCGATGGGGAGAGCCACAAGTAAAGTACCGTACCTAATAATGCAGGACACAGGTAATGGTGACAAGTGAGGCTTGAGGTCATAAACATCGGCGTCCTCCCCGCGTGATATCTAACCAAAAAGAACACCAGTAACCAGGGACCGTATCGTCCCTCCTGGGGACTCGATGTAGCGGATCACGACTTTCGTTGCATGTTCCCGACATTTCCACAGCGCGGACCATTTCCTCGGGCTCCTCGTCGCCCACAAAGGACTATACTATTCGTACAGCTCGTCTGGGTCAGTCGGTCTCCGCGGGGAACCATCAATGACAAACGCCTCGAACTCTGACGGCTGCCGCGTGTACGACAAGCAATCCACCGCCGCCTCCGCCTCCGCTGATGTTGTCGTTGAGAACGTATCCATCACGAAGGATGCCTCATCCTCTAGCGCTACAGGTGCGCCATAACGGCGCCCCTGTGGAAATGCGGCATGTGGTGGTGGCCGCACATGGCACTTCGGCGGGGCGAATACCATGACGGAGGGGTCAGGTGAGGGGGAACGCCGACCGGCGAAGCGATTGTGCACCACAGTGGACTGGATGACGCCGTCGGAGCGGTAGCGGTAGCCCCTTGGGCGCAGACTGATGCGCGACATCATCGCCACGCTCAGACTGATGCGGAGATGTGTCAGGCGGGGTAAGAGTGAGAAGAGGAGGATGGGTTTGGCGTACCAGAGCTCGAGTTGCGCAGTAATACCTCGGATAGATTGATCCGCTGAGATGGTCGTGATTGTCAAGGTCAGTGTGACAGTACAGAGCACGCTGTTTCAGGCCTGCTGGGTGAGCGAATAAGAGCACAGGTGATACATGTACCTACGCGCCTGTAGTAGAGCAAGCCCTCCTGAAGCAGGACGCGTAAAATGTGACTGGGATTATTGGAGGCTAAAGAGCTTGCCGTGCGTTTGATAGTGAGAAAAACCACAACGGTGCCATACAGGAGAGGAAGCCAGGCGGTTGAGGAGGCGATCGGACCAGCGCTGCATCAGGTTGGTCAAATCTTCAAAGCATATAGAAAGATGGCGACTGACACTTTTGGGTCTATGATCACGCTGCAGGCTAATAGGCGAATAAATGCTGTGTGGTTGAGAAAGGAAGTATGTTCACACTTTTCAGGACCCTGATGTTGTACGGCTGTACCAAATCAGTGTAACAGAGGGTGTGCTAAGTTTAAGACGGACATACGAATACCGCGCGTCAACAGCCAGGAGTTGACTCCGATGAAAGTGAGGAGGATAGCGAGTACGATAGCCTGAACTACCAAACCCTGCGATACAGAACACGTATCCTAGAAGACACATGTCAAGGATGAGCCAGTGCAAGTACTTCCCAAGAGGCCTATCGACACACAGGGAATTTGCTTAATACTCACCGTAAGAACATCATCAAGGCCACTATACTGATCCCGGTCATGGTCATTGCCCCCCCAAAGCGAACCGAATGACTACGTCTATGAGCTCCAATGAGCATCGCTCAGTGACGAGGCAAGGGTTTGTCACTCACAACTAGTAATAACCAAGCTCAGGTTCTGTTTCCGTAAATGGATATCGACTGAAGAGGGCTCACTTGTCGGGACCAGGATTCGCTAAAGTATGCCGGGTGGTTGAAAATGAAGCTCAGAGGGATGAGATAGCGGTTCTAAGTTTCACCCATACCACTCGGAGTCAGGCGAGCAGGGAAGAGATGCACCGAATGGAGGCGCTGACCAAGAGAAAGAGATAGGCAGCTTGAAGCAGTCGAATTTAGTCAATTCACGACATGACATGTAACAGCGGGAACTAAACTCACGCAACCCCTTTGGACGTTTCCATATGTATTCAACCTATGCACTCATTCAGATCGCGAATGACACTTGAACTTGCAAGACGCGAGGCGACAGCACCTTATCGGAGAATGTGATAACGTGATCCCAAACAAGCACCGTGAAGCTTGCCAATCCAACGTACTTATTCAATGTAGTTTGCACAAGCAGTTGTAGGCGAGTAAGCTTGTACGCACCCTTGTCAATAAGCTATGAGTGCGAGAGTGAGCATAATAATCTTATCAGATCACGTAAGTGCGCACGTGTGGCGCTGGTCCTCGGCCACTGTTTCTCTGAGAGCCAGCATGGAGTAAGTTCAGAATAGTTGGAGTACGCAATCGAGGCGCGGTTTATACTAGACAACAAGGGGTGCCTCGTCCAAGAGAGTGAGTTGGGGAGCTAGAGAGGGTGTTTGGGGCTGTCGGGACATTGCGGGGCCTGCAGCTATATGTATCTGTACTTGTGCTGTACCGTGATAGGCCGGTCCGAGTCAAACAACACACCGTGCCAAGTGCTAGAACAGAACAGAAGGTGATCCGCCAAGAGCCTGGTTCGATGACCCCCTTCCCAAAACGTATAGCCCGTCGAGCTACTGTACGGGCGTTACACTGGCTTGCTTAGTAGGTCACAGAGGGATGGACTCCCGACTGTGCCCTCTCTTGCAACTCTCTTGCCACCTTTGTGAGTCTCAATGGCAACGTTCATCTTTAGCATCGTTAGTCGTAACGTAACTGTCAGTGCCCATATCCTTGGAATTCCAGATCTCTTATCGCTAGGCTAGCCGAGTACCGACCTGGCAAACGTATCTTTCTCATGCTATTTTGTTTGGAGTTTAGAGCATCATTGATGTGACTGATAGCCTTGAGAATTGCTACGTCATTCGCCAGATGGTCTAGGGAAGGGAACGCTCTACCACTATATTATAGTTCTAGGTGGCAATATCGCTCCAAGTGGATCAACCTAGTATGAACTTTGCAAGGCCGCCGCAGAAGGCGCCACAGTTGAAACCAAATAGTACGATAATATAATACAGTAAATACAACCACTCCTCACCGAATGCGATAAGATCTTATAGCCTGTCTGTACAACGTTTTTACAGTTGCAGGAGACCGGTTGTGAGCAACGCCGATAGTCATGAGGATGAGGCCAAAGCAGGCTGTCCGACGTCCGGCCTTGCGCTGATGCTTCGATGCGGATGCGTGCGACAGCTCACTGAGATCATTCCAGTTGTATTAACGGCAACAGTGTAATCATCTGACTCGATGGTGTTCCGAGTCGGTCGGGGGGGCAAAAGCGCCGGGAAACGTTACATAAAATACACTGTCGTGAATGTCACCGGGTTAATCCCGGGGCCACATCGAAAACCGCGGAACGTTTGAAGGGTGCCAATGTCAATCCCTCTTATCTCAGATTTGGATCCTTGTAAGGGATCCCAGGTACGGGAGTTCATGCAGCGGAAGCTGCGACCGCACTGAATACACTGTGCTGTGACACCCCACTAGTGTCCGACTCGGACCACTCTTGGACCCGGGCCGGTGATCCGAGCGCGGGTACAATAGCGACCAGCTAGTCCGGCCTGTCGCCGCGACTGCGCATCGAGGAGATTCCGGCAGCGTTTGCGACGCTGAAAAGCTGTGGCTTGTATTGTATATAGTATGTTTCGTCGTCAATCAAGATGCTCGCACCTTTCGAGAAGCCTCGTCGCTCTTTCCCGACTACCAATGCTCAGATTTGGTTTCTATTGCTGCGTTCCGAGTCATTACTCAGCATCACATCGCATCTTCCACCGATTCCTTTCATCGCGTGTTCAGGACACAAGTTGAACTTGCACAGCACTGTAACAATGTAGCACTCTGACAGGCCTTATATGGGTAGCTTTCTTCCGAGTCGGTTGATTGTGCGTTGAGTCTGCTGGGAGTCCTCAGTGTCTCTCCACACGAGGAGTGGGGCCTAAAAAAAGACTTTAGAGCTGCATCAGATTTGTTGAATATAGTTAGACAACATCGATGTCCCGGAGGAGCGTGCGTCGCCGAGCGGCGAGCTCGGATTAGTTCGGGTACAAGTCTCGTTGTTTCTCTGCCTCGTGTCCGCATTCCGCTCCGTACTCTCCCTATCTCCTGCCGGGCACCGCCTGCCTCATGTCCCCTATTCTAACGGTACAACCAAAAAAGTAGAATAGCAACTCGGAATTGCGCAGTCTCCGGCTCGAGATTGTATATTATGGCACCACCACCAGCGAGTGCAGGTGGGTAGCGTGATCTCCGAAACCGCACTTGCGCTCCGACTCTTACATGCCGCGGCAGACGCCCTCGGGCTCCTTGACACCCACATGATCGTCGGTCTTGGTGGCGCAGGGCCGTCCACGGGGAACTCCGACGGGTGTCACGTGTTCAACGAGCTGCCTGTCACTGCCGCCGTGGCGCCCCATCCGACGGGCGACCACATTTTGCACGTTAACTGAGGGAATACGATGACAGAGGCGACGGGGTGACGGGGACGCGTGATCCCCAAAGCGTCATCTCGGAGGGCACGACGCTGTCGGAGCGGGAGGCGAAGCTCCCGGGGCAGGTAGTGATGCGTGGCGTCATTGCCACGGTGAGACTGTGAGAAGGGAATGTGCAAGAGAACAAGAGGATGGGGGTTAGGGTACCAAGTGTGAGTCTAGTGGTAGACTGAGCGACACGGTGCGACGGCAGATAGACGCGTATAGGACAGGGTAGAGGAAGGAGAGTACTGCGCAGTAATGTCTCGGAGAGGTTGATCCGACGAACGATCACAAAAAAGACCAGAACTAGAGCTATAATATAGGTGACGCTGCTTTCGGGGTTGCGGAGCGGATAGAGAAAGGTCGTGCTTGCCTCTATACACTTGTAGTAGAGCAAGCCCTCCTGAAGTAGGACGAGGAACAACCGACGGTACTTTGGAGGTTACAAAACTTGCCGTAATTTTGAGGATGAGAGAAATCACAACTGTGTCGTACAGGAGGGGAGGGCGCCTAAGGACTCGGATGCACTTACGCCGCTGCATCGAGTTGGCCAAATATACGACAAGAAACAAGACGGAGACTGATACCTTCGGTCTACATCGCGGTGCAGGCTAACTGACGAATAAGCGCTTTGGGGGAGGAAAGATGTACAATCTAAAGTAGATATGCCGGATGGTGCAAGGCTGTATCAGATCAGCGTAAGGAAAGATGTGGTGAATGATGCAGACGTACGAATGCCGCGCGTTAGCAGCCAGGATTAGATTCTGATGTAAGTAAGGAGAATGGCGAGTACGATGACCCGAACTGCCGAGACCTAGCGATATAGAGCACGTACCCTAGAAGACACATGTCAGACCTTTGTAGAGTGCTTCCCTGGGAGGGGAGGCTGCGGGCTCTCTCTGAACTTTTCCCAGTACTCGCTGCACGAACATATCCATATCAAAGCTATTGAGATTTGCTCGTAGCCCCTCGATACCGACTACATCTGTGAGCCTCTATGGGCTTCCGGCAGCGATTTGACAAAAATTTGACACTTGTGACTAATAGCATGCGGGTTCAGACACCCTGTTCTCAAGAGATAGTGGGCTAAAGAGGGCTCTGAGTCACCTCTAGGATCCAGGAAGTGCGAAAGTATGACCGAGGACCGACAATTAAACCCAGGGGAATGCGATAGCGGTTCTGAGGTTCGATGGATTCACCCATGTGAATGAGGCGACCAGCGCAGAGATGTACCGAACGGAGGCTCTGGCCAAGATAAAGAGATAGATAGCTGGAGGTGGTCCAATTTAGTCATCAGCAACGCGTAGTAGCGGGACTTACGCAACCCCTTTCGGCCCTTCCATACGTATTCAACTTGTTAGGTCACGAAACACGCGCGGCAACAGCATCCTGTCAGACGTGATAATATGATCCCTTGCTAGTAGTGTGGAGCTTATCAATCATAAACTACTATCCTCGGTATAGGTAGCACAACCGGTTGGAGGCATGCATGCCTGTACGCACCCTCGTCAACAGGGCGTAGGGTAAAATGCCAGCGTAGTAGGGCTTGAGCTACTACAGTAGTAAACGCACCTTGTCCCTGGGAGCCAGCATAATAGTGACTAAAGTCCGGTTCATGGACCAGAGGGGCGTCTCGTCGGAGAGGGGACCAGAAAGCTAGGGAGAAGATGTGGGGGCGGGGATTGAGAAGAGGTCAGACAAAAGAATTCAAAGCCAGGTGATTCGCCGCAAGCCATCGTCTGTTAAGCGGTTACTGATTGGTTACTGATTGTCAAAAAAAAGGTTCGACATCCGTCACAGAATATTCGCGTCCGCAATCAAAATGAGCGGACGCCTAGTGCCATTTTGGCATCTGCTGTTGAAAAAATTGACTACAGTCTTTAGAGAGAATCTTCCTTCAGGTACGGGCGCTACAAGGTCAGTCGACTCCCTGGTCCACGAGGGATGCCTGCTCCTGCAGCTCCTTTGTCTCCCTTGCGAGGCTCGCTCTATGACAAGGTTCAGTATCGTTAGTCGCAAGGTAGTTATGAGCGCCCATTTCTTGGGAATGCCAAATACGGTTCTTTTATCACTAGACAGGTTACCGTCCAGCAACCGTGTGTTCCACTATGTCTCAATTATCGGTGGCAACGTTGAGGTTTGTGCCCGGAATCGGCTGCAGCTGGGGCTGGGCCATTCATCCGACGGAGTTGCTCGCACAGCATCCAATCTAGAGAGGGAAACACTACAGATAATCACGATACGCTGCGGATTCGGGTGCTAACATTGCACACTAAGAACCTCACTGAGGTCAGTCTGGTATCATATAAGGGGGCCAAGTACACAAGCCATTAGGTTACCATAATAGAAGTCGTCCATAACAACCACCACCGCCATCAACTACGATAAGATCTGGATAGCCTGTCAGTACAGTCGCAGACAGCTGGTGAGGAAAATGGGTGCCGTACAGCAAGTAACACAACAGCAGCGACGATAATGAGGACGAGGCCAAGGCAGGCGGCCCGACGTCCGGCTTTGCGCTGATAATCTGATGCAGTTGACAGTTCCTCAGCAGCTCCAGCAGTATCCACGGCGATGGAATAAACATTTGATTCGATGTTATCTATGGAGGGCATGAGGATATTCAGGACGCACAATGGTCGTGAAGTGTCAAGGGAGACTGACCAAGCATCCCACCCTGCTCATTTACGAGGGTACCGAGGTCACGGAAGATCTCTGACAACTCATGAATACCAGTTTCGATCTCTCTAATCTCAGTTTCTCGTTCCTGAATGAGGGATTCTTGGTACGCGAGTTCGTGCGGAGAGAGCTGCGACTGCATGGCTTGGGCCTGCACTTGCTCGGGCACAGTATCCATGTGTTGACTCAGCCTACAGATTGGACAATCGACTGTGCATCTGAAATATCGGGGTGCGAGGTCAGGCCACTCACGTTGCAGGATCCTCCTCCACCGCCAACTTGACGGTCCTTACAACCGTGCGCTGTCTCTCAGCACTGACTTGTTGTGCCCGTTGGAATGCAACGAATGAGAGCTGAAAATCGTGGGCAGTCTTTTGCATCTGTGTCTTCTTACTTGGCTATGTTACTGTCAGCTTCGAGCACCAACACAGGATGTATACGAAACAGGGCGCACCAGGGTTGCTTGTAGCGCAGCTAGCTTCTTGAGTTCATCTGAGCCGCGCCTTGTCATAGCACGAGTCGTCTCTGTGAGCTCATGGCTAGGAGAGAAGGTAGGGCTTGACATTCTATATTCAAAGAATGGGGGATACGCACAGGCCCTTGCGTAAGGAGGACGAATCTCTGGGAGTGCCTAGCTGGTCGACGAGCTTGAGGATGCCTTGTACATTTGCGTTGATCTTAAAGACTTGAATGGAGAGGGAGGATTGTAAGTTGGCAAATGCAGTTTCCTCGAGTGAGAGAGGTAGATCCCGTGATGAAGAATTAAAAGGTTGACTTGAGCCAGCTTCTATGTCTTGAAAGCTCATGATTGGAGTGGCAGTACTAGTTGCAGTCCCGCAGTCCCGCGCGTGTTTGGTGGGTGGGTGTCAACCCTGACACGTGCTTCGATATCCTAATTTGTACTACGACCACGACCACGACCACGACCATGACCCGCTTGCTCCGCGTACGCAAGCTTCTTCATGACCGCCGTGGCCTTCCCATCCCCCACGTCGACATTGTCGTGCGCGATACTCACCTCTCTCGCCTCTCTGAGCACTATCACAACACCCTCGCTGATGACCTCTTATACCTGACCTACAACCACGAGAGCCGCCCGCGTCCTCCACCTCGCAATATCCGCCTCATCTACGACCCCGAAGACCCATATGTCAAGTTGCGACACAATCCGACCGTGGGTGGCTCCCAGCTCGGCCGCAAGCCCGCACCCGCAACGACATCGGAGAACGTTGTCCGTCTCGAACGCATACAGCTCCACACCATGGCCAAGGACGCGCTCGTCAGCCGCCAGAACCTGCTTGGGCCCATCATGGCTCTGCGCGCCCTCTCCGGTGAGACGGAGCACGGCGGCGGGCGCCGCGGCAGCACGGGCGTGCAGGTCGTGCGTGGTGTCAAGTCCGTTGGCGGCTGGGTGCGCCCCGGGCTCCCGCTCGGCGCCAAGGTCGACCTCCGCGGCGCGAAGATGTATGACTTCCTCGGCACCCTCACAGAGTTCGTCCTCCCCCGGCTGCGCGAGTTTCCGGGCTTGCTGCTCCCGCCAGCCTCCACCAATCTTCAGACCCCGGCGGGCGTGTCCGGCGTCGTGTCTTTTGGTCTTCCCCCCGAGACGATGGGGTTCTTCCCCCAAATTGAGGTCAACCTGGACGCTTACCCGAAGACCTACGGGATGCACATACATTTCATAACAAACGCGAGGGGAGTTAGTGCGCAGGAGCGGGCAAGGCAGCTCCTCTCGGGATTTCAAATCCCATTCGCGCGCAGGTGATGCACCCGTTACTGGTTCGTTCGTTGCCTTTTGGTTTCGACCATACAGCAAGTTCCCCTCTCTGTATAGATTACCCCAAAAATTCCTGCGTAGTGAGCTGGATATATAATTTACTGAATTATGAAAATACAAGTTGACGTCCGCGCCTTCGGCACGGGTGGCTCGCAAGGCCCACAACCCTACCTACGGCACTCTACGTAAACTTGTAAAAATATAGCCTGTCCCTCGACCGAAAACCCTCAGTTGTTTCTACCAACCAGGTATGGCGCTACGGTCTGCTTCATGCTACGCAGCCCTCCCCACCCCCTTCTATGATGGACGCTGGAGAAGCGAAGAGGACGGGGAAGTGTTGCGTGGACAACTGGGCGTCCCACGTCCGTCGCATAAAGGTCAATGCTTCCACACAAGCCATCAGCAGTTTCCGAACCGCGTCTCGGCACCGTCGCTGCGGCTACATGTTCAACGGCAGAGCTACTAGAAGGCCAGCCAAGTTCGTATATGCCACATCGTTGGGTAGGTACCAGCTTCCTCTTGTATCTCTCATCAAAGATCGGTTTACGGAGCTGTCATCTGATGCATCAGAGCTGTTTAGGATGGTTCCCAAACAGTCTTAGATGGTTCTAAACCCCTCTCGCTTTATAGATGGCGATGGATGGATGGATGATCGGGGTGCCCTTACTATGGGTCGTCTAGGGGCTTCGTCCTTGTTCTCGTCCTGCAGATAAATTGACGCATTGTGTTTGCCTTCGTGCGTCCAATCGTTCACATGAGTGCTCCACGACCCAGTTGAGGAAGTCTCGTCAGCACGTTCCTACTACGATATGGTGTGAAAATGTGAAAAAGGAGATTTGGCGTTTCACTCCAAATGAATTCGGCTCTCCTGCCCAGCCTTCTAACGCCTGTTCGTAGCGCCTGTCTGTACTCCAGCACATCACCCTCGCACTGGCACCCTCGCCTCCGTGGTGATTTCAAGCAACGCCCTGGTGCCATAATGGGGAGTGGGGTGTTCCAAAGAACCCTTCGGTTGGCGGCCTCTTGACTCGAAGTTCAAGTTCGTCTTCCTCGTGACTGGCCTCGTGAGTGCGTGCTTGGGCCTTGAAAGATTGAGTTTTTTTGACGGCAACGTACATACCGAGTCACAAAAGGCAACCAAAACGCATGGCCACCCCCCCTAGTTCGTGGGGACCAGTTCGATGTGCTGTAATCTAGAAAGCCACCACAGATGTCTAGGAACGTTGGCACCATTGGCACCTCTGCAACTCAGACCTTTGCACTTGTATGATAACCCAGAAGCGGGGAGGGTGCTGGGTTGTGGTTTCTTCCAGCAACCCAGTTATGCAGGTGCTTCTGGTAGCCATCATAATTGTGCATTACGACGACGCCGCCCTGTGTTCACAGTATACGGAATTCATGTAAGGTAGCGACACACCTGTAAACACCAGTACAGTAGCACCCCGAGGAGCGCTGAACAATATCCTTTCAAACGACTGTGCAGATGATTTAACGCCCGGGGCCAGAGCGCCCATTAGAAGTTTCCTAGCGTCAGTCACGCCGGTGCTGCACCAAGAACACAATTCATTTCACAAGTTTACATCATACAGCCGTTCAGCCTTTCAACACAAAGATTACTCTACCTTACCCTTGTTGGCTTAGCGCATTGCCGTTTGTGGCATACGCGAACCTTCAGGATTCCTGCTTGGGATTATGAAATTCTACAAGTTGGTTTGGCTTGGCTTCACACGGCGGCTGACACGGCGATGTCTAGACCATTATACCACCACTTGGGCTGACTGCCAACTGGTCCCTTCAGGTCTACTCAACTCGGGCGCGTTGAACCATGGAGGGGTCCACATCCTTCTAGCCAAAATGGATGGTATCTTCCCATTCCTTGCATTGGTGCTAAATGCTCGCCTAGCGTTATGACGCAACGCAGGTTCCCCCTTGAGGATCTAGCTCATTGGTTCGGGCGCCGGCCCTGGCCCACGATGCCATATTCGGGTTTGCGGTCCTGCGCTTTGACTTGATAAGTCACGGAACGTCTGTTATGTGACTCCCTGCGCAATAGGATAAATGTGGCCTTCTGTTTGGACGAAGAGTAGTTTATGTGAACTTGCTTACGCCACATTCTTGGGACTTGTATCTCAAGTATTAAGGGACTAGAGATCGCAGCAACAGTCACTTGACTTTTGAAACATTTCTCCGCCCCTGCGGTGGCACGACCTAATTTGGCTCCAATCTTGTTTGGTTTTCAATCTCAAACACCGCAGCCACTGGCACGGATGACCCAATCTGGACCATGACGGCAATCAGTTGTACCAGGTCGGTGTCTGTTATTTTCGAATTACGCCTGCCATATACAACCCTACACAACAAACCACTGCAAGGACATCTCCGCCGGGAATGCGGCACTGGCACCCGGGGACTCAGACGCAGTGCTTCTTTCTCGCGACAAATAAAGCAAGCGGTATTTGGTCTGTCTGTTATTCCGTCTCACGCCATTTTTCCGTCGAGAACTCAGAAAACCAAAACTGGACAACCTTGCACAGATCGTGCATTTGGCGGAGCTTGTCACCCTTTGTGGGGAACGCGGTTTGTACGGAGAGGGGCGCATCGGAGGCTATCGTACTCCTCTACATCACTCACCTCATATCGATCAAACTTTCTTTTGGTTTCTCGCCTTGTCCGCTGCGGAGAATTAAAGTAGGAGTATGAGCCTTGATATTTTATCTTGCCTAGCAACTCGAAGAGGCAACGGGTCCGAGTCGCGCATATCCATGGCTCCGGGACATAGGCTAGGAGCCCTGAATCATCCTCACACAGGTAAGTTAGCGTGGACTTCGATGGAGAGGTCCAATTTCGATTATATTTAAATTTGCCGGCCCAGTAACTGAAGGGAAGTGGGACACGTGCATAGCGGTTCACATACTTACCAGAAAGTGCGGTCCATGTAAGGCATTTCGGTGGCGGTTTCGGCAATTGACCCCCTGTAACTCCTTCCAAACAAATATTGCACCGGTTATCCCGTCTAGTCGGGTGCAAAATTCCCGTTCACATTCACACTCCCACTGCGACCCAACCCTTAGATCCCCCCTCTCATTTTTTTAGCCCGATGTCCTGATGCCCGCTACCGGGATCCCAGCCGGCCGCCAATCCATCAAGCCATTAGCATGTGGCAGTACATGTACCGAGCGAGTTCCCCACTATATGTCTATATCCTCCCCGCCCAACCTCTACCTCCGTTGCCGTTGGGACTTGGGACTTGTCCTTGGACAAGCACCTGAGGTCTGTGGCAGCCTACGCTTGTATCCCCTCTGCTACAGGTGCGTGAATATGTTGAAATCCCTAGCGGCCTGTATCTTTCCAGCCCCATCATCAGTTCTTTTCTGCGACCGCCTACTAGTAGTTTGCAGTGCATACCTCTGTCGAGCAGATAATCGGTACGAGACATCTACTTAACAATATTCTATGACAAGCAGGGCCTTTCGATTCCCCCCCGCCCCCGCCTCGCCCCTGCCCTTGCCCCCCCGTCGCAGCCCCACTCGTTCTTATCCCCATTCCATTTCGACTTAGCCGAGGGCCCTAGGAACGGCCGACTCTTTCACATTCCTTCACCCGTCCGTTCCATTCCCACAGCCCAGTCTTTAGGCGTCAGGTGGTGCTTCGGAGCATCCGGGACTGCGCCACGAAAAATCGGCGATTTCCAGGATATCCGATTGTCCTCCCTCCGTCTCCTGGGCCCCTCCCGCTTCACCAGTGCCTGCGTTATCTCATCCGCTACTGTACAATGCGATCGATTGCATCAAATAGAACCACGACCGCTTTATCACTTCTCATCTTTAGCGTTGTCGGTGTTGAAGAGGTTCGAGTCGACGAATACATCATAGATTTGGCTGAGGCCGTGCCACTGGCCAAACTCATTGTCTTATTGAGGCAATAGCTCCGATATCGGCGTGTGAGCGAGTGGTTTGGGAAGAGGTCGTGGCGGTAACCACGACCCACAACCTTCCGATGTGCTGTCGAGAACGCAATCGATGGTTGATTCACCCCTGAGTGTTCCCAAGTATAATACCCACTGAACTTGAACGCACCCTCGAGCAATGAATCAGATATACATCGCGAACTGAGATTACAGATATCTCTCATCGTACACCCGCATAGAGTATAGCGAAAGTACATGATCACTCATCTCATACTAAGAGTTAAAAAAGGAAGAGTTTGGTACTTATGAATGTCGGAAAACCAAGAGTCACATAATTCTACGATGTAAGAAGAGTAAAGAAAAATGAGCAGTTCGATAGTTGTGCCAACCACCTACTAGGGCCCAGCACGAATAAGCTTGGCTTACTCGACAAACCCGCCGAGAAGGGATGCCACAGAAGGTCACCATCCGAGTCATAGAATAAAATTTGGTGGGCGAAAGTTACGGACGTAAACGCGACTCGTGCTCACATTGAGCAATCTCAGCGGGCCAACAGCGCTTACCCATCTGTTTCGGCTATGAATCAGAAGCGTATGGACTGCCCTAAAACGGCGTCGTCGCGATCCTGAGCTTCATAGGAAACAGAAGGGGCGAGGGACGTTGGCGGCGAGCAGACGCTGCAGTGAAAGATGCACAGTTCAATAAGTGGGGGGAAAGTCAAGGGATGCTGATGCTTACTCCACAAACTCGGGGACCTTTTATACCTTGGCTCCACAGATATACGGCACGCACGGTGTGATTAATGTTTGGGGTTTTCGATTTTAGCATCCGCTTGCTAACGTTGCAAACGCGTGCCACGGGACCAGGACTTCAAACCGTATTAGGTTGCGAGATCCACGATCCCCGCGAACAGCTCGCTGGCAAAAGCTTCATGGAGATTCCGCGCTTCCCGTATCGATCCGTAGGAGGCGGTGCCATCAGAACGTCCGACAACGCGTAATTGCCTTGCTGCATGTTATGCACGTCTTCAACCTCCTGGTAGTTCGGTTTTCACATCCTTTATGCTTCCGTGAGTGCAAGGGTCTGTGAAATGTTGTGGGGGCTCAAGAATCTCGATAATAGAAAAATCGGTAGACTCTCAACGGAAGATCAGTAGCTGTGGTTAGCCATGCCGAAGGCACCACATCGCGCCTGTGGCGTCGTCAGCTGCCACTTGAGAGCCCGTTTCATTTCCGCCGAACACTTTGGGATAATCGGGAGCATGGACTCACGGACGATGGATAGGGATGAGTATAGCACAAGATGAAGACACCGATGATGTGCTCGAGAGTTTTGTCTGAGTCCGGACAATGTAATGTGACAAGATCTATTCCGTGTCGGGGCCTGGCTAGACAAACCTCAATGAGTATTAGTCAGAGGAAGCAACAACTACACGGCCATACCTTCGTGTCGCTGAGAAAATAGCAGAATCTGCGAGAGCCCGGGCATGTGACACACCTCATATGCGTATTGGCCGTCGCCCAATGCCGTTAGACTATGCCACATCAGAAGTATGATACACTCAACGCACGTAAGCCAAGGCGCCCAGCTGCGTGGCTGGTAGCAGCACTTCCCAATGTAGAAAGAAGATAATAGTGCTCGGAGGCCCGCTAGTCGAGGAAGTTGCTTTCACGCAGTACGAACCATGAAATTCTTTGCTTGGGGTGACTAGGCCGGTTTTGGATGGGTAGCTATCAAGGGTAGTCTGGCAGCTTCAGGTATGAGACAAGAAAAGAGAAGCATATATTCGGGGTTATGACCAAACGCGGCGGGCTGGCCAAACAATAATTGTGGACGGGCAAGTACGACGTTTCTTGTGAGGTGCAAGGTTATCAGTGATAATCTGTGAGTTAACAAACGATGATCGTGCCTGGTTCCCCTGTCGTACCAGTAGCCAGCATTGTTAGCTGCCAATATCGCAGCCATGTCTCTTAGATGAAGTAGCGATCACGGTCCACGCCCCCACGCCATACAATGATTGCGCTGCGACCCAAGTGCGAACTGCCAAAGTGTGGTCCCCACATCGCAGTTCTGGTACAATAGATCACAAATAAACATGCAAAACTGAATTTGTTCACCTCATTGGGGAAGGAGGATATAACCATCTGAATTTTCTAGAAGAAGATTTTTGAACAAGGTGATGACAACCACAGGTAGGTCGTTTCCAGCTAGAAAGGCGCCCGGAGTGAAACTTGGCACCATCCACTAGACGCCGAACATGTTTAACCGGCGCGTCCGTCCAGAGTACGGTATTATGGAATAACCGATCGGAGCGCTGGGTGTCGTCTGCTTTCAATTGGTGGAATGGCAATAACTACAGTAGATGAACGAAGCGTGATCAACATCGATGTTCGGACTCCCCTTATTCGGAACGTTCGGTAATGTGCCAGAGACAGAAGAGTTCATGAATACAGGCGCCTAAGGCAGTGGATAGACGACAAGAAACGTAATGAGATTATTTGAAAGGCCAGCTGATGCTTACGGAGAGCGGAAACAAGTTTCGTAAAAAAGTGAAATGCGGTACGGCAAAAGCCTGACGACCAGTCGAAGATGAGGCCGACTTCATTACACGTCACGCGGCAGCAAGGGGTTATCGATACCCACATTGCAACGGTTTCTCTTCGCCGCCTCCTTCAATTAAGCAGACCACCTAGGCTGCAGCGATAGACAGCCGCTCCTTCGCCGCATCGCCGCACAGTGCGAAGCCCGGATTACTGGCAGCTTGTTTCACCGATAGATCGGTAGACAGTAGAAATAACAGGTTTTCCCCTTACTCGGTCTGGTAGGGACAGGCTCGAGAGGTCAATCCAAATGGAGATAGCCGGCGAGCTTGTCGGCAATACAGTTCGGCAGACCACGTCACGGCTCTTTATTGTTAGTGCAGACCAGCAATGGCAACAACAAGGATGCGGCGTGAAAAATACTGGTCTAGTTCTCGTAAGTATCGCGGCAATAGGAGGGACGCAACCTGAGCGAACCTTATTCTGAAGGTCGTACCGTCAGATAAGCTCAGCCTCGCGCTCAAAGCATATATAGAGTGATCCGGGGTCATTGTTATGAGATTGCCAAAGTCTAATGAGACTGCCAAGTATCTGGCGCTCTGATAAGGATAAGTAATGTAGTGCTACATGAACGGAACGGTGGCGCCTGTTAAGGGGCCATGTGGCCCAACATAGAACAAGCCAACTCGCCGCCGGGCTGCATGTGAGGGGGAAACACCGTACGCAGCAGACTATACAGTTCTCCACACCGTATCGGCAATGATATTATCTGCTATTTGCCATAGCCCATCCATTGCCTGAAGAACCGTTGGCTCAAGGTCCCTCACAAACACAAGGGTAACTATCGATGGGACAAACAAGTGGAGTTCGCGTGCGAGCCCGCGCAGCGCCGCAAATGACACCGGTGGCGGTTCCCACTCGGAAACATCCAGCTCCGCGCTCCGAAGTTCGCGCAGGCGTGCGAGGTGTCCGTAAAACACGAGTCGCTGGCAATCAAAAATGTTAGCCAGGCACCGCCGCCGGAGAACGTGTGCAGTGCATGTAACTTACTTCACGCCCGTTAACAGGCAAGACCAGGGGGCCCACGTACCTCAGCCGTGGTGTCGGCCCGAACGCCCTGACGAGCGAGGATAAGAACTCCAAAGAGAAGGTGGTCGTGTATGATTCGTCTGCAACAGTCAGGGAGTGAAGGGGCTGCGTCGAAAGCCGTAGATTGGCGAGGAGTAGGGCGAGCTCGGCACGCTTGGCTTCGCTATTCGAGCTGGAGAAGCATGTCTTGACGTGCGTCACGGGACGACCTGGAACGAAGACACCGACGGCTTCGGTAAAGGTGCAATCAAGGATGGAGAGGCTAGGAAGTGTGCGTGCTTGTCTTAGAGAACGTGTGCTGATAAATACATTTTCTGGGGTATCTTCGTTGAAGTCGGAAATGTGCAGATCGGACAGTTCACGTTGTGCTTTGAGGAAGGATACGAGGTACTTGTCCCAGGCAAGGTCGCAGTGAAAAGTATGTAGCTGGAAATTGCAGCTACCCAGTATCCATGCGTGGTTCGTGGGGATGCCGCTGTTCATGTAGATGCGGAGTGAGTGTAGATATATGGTTTTCTGAAGCGCCCTGGAAACAGAGGCCCAGTAGGTGGATGGTGATGAGAATAGCCTGTGCCGTTCTTGGGAATTGCTTCCATCGCCACCGTGCCCTTCATCGTTTGGATATAACGCGAGGGCAGAGACCAGCTGCGACAGCCTGGGCTGCTTGGCCAAGACCTCACAGAGAATGATGGTGACGGAGGTATCGACCATGTCTAATGTCCGATAGAGCTCACGTTCGGCGGCCGTCTGAAATCTCTTGGAGACCAAACAAAGTGCAGATAGGTCTGCACGCCTTCCGACATGCCGCAAGATCAACGAGTACGCCTCCGGGGGTAGCTGCATGGGTTGCGGAGCATAGCCGTCCTATAAAAAATGTGTGAGTACTGCATGCCAGTGAATGAGGACAAGGAGCGTTGTCTCTGGCCCGGGCCTCACGTTGAAGGAGTAGAGCAAGCGTTATCTCAGCTGCACTCGTTCACTGGCAGGATGATAACCTTGTTCAAGACTATTGACTTCTAGCTCCAATGGACGATAATGGGAGAGGCTTGAGAGGAAATGCGATGGGTTTGGGGAATTGTACCCGGCCCGGTACCGACGGTGTTTGGGATCTCGGTGAGCGGCGCTAGTACACGAGGCTGGGCCGAGGAGAATGGGGCCACTGGCACTCGCACGTGCTACTAGTATAAGTAACCCTCAGCCAGAGCGGCACGTTCGAGCGGGGGATATTCACCCGCCATCTAGCATCAGCCCTCGACATGCATCATCGTGGCGGCAGGTGGGGTGTGGCTCCGACTGCGACTGGGAGGATAATCACTCACAACTTGAAGGCCGGGCTGTCTACTAGTATCACGTGCTCCCAAGGGCGATAAGATCACCCCACCTGATACTGAAAAAATCGAACCCTGCCACATCAAGTAAAAATCCGTGAGACCCAACAACTAACCCATGCCATACTGTCTCGACGGTTCCTGTGAGCCTCCCTAGATTTCTCTACATTTTCTATACTGTAAGCGTGGGTGAAAGCTCATGTCGAAGCTAGGGATTTGATTGTGGGGGATAGCACTCGGCTCCGCTTTAATGGATGGCCGGTGCGTTCAGCAGTTCGCACCGACTCCGATATGTGGGGCCACCCACTTTGCTCATTGAATTTGAGTCGATAGCGTGCGTAACCCTGTGCATGTTTGATCATATGTTGGGGGGCCGTCCACTTCTGAAGGGAGATTTCTAATTCTCGCTTTGCGCCAACGCCGACGCCCAAGAACGCCAGGTGGTCAAAGGCCCAAAGTAGACTGCACACATAAGTAGAAAGTGCAAGTAAACGACTGGGGTGATGCCCGGGTGTTCCAGTGGGTGCCCGCTCAGGGGACTGGTAAGTGACCGGAGCAGAGGACAGCAACGAGGCGTTGGCTTAAAACAATGCTGCCTCATGGCCTCGTGATTCAAATGGAACGGTATGCGCGAATTCAGGTGAGCCAGGTTTTACCGATCATTCCGCTGAAGGTTCTTTCTGTCAATTGTAACCGAGAAACAAAGTAAGTTATCGATTATAACCCTACGACTGGGTTTTGGTCTAGGCACAGAGAGGATGCGAGATACGAAAGGGATCCCTAATTACAACAAACAAAGAGAGAACACAAAATAGACAAATGGCGAATAGAGTGAAATCACTCTAGCTTCTCTAGAGTCTCCAACCTGGATAGTACTACGTCCTTGCTAGTTTCTTCAATCTCTCCTGCCAAGAATATTTCGTCTAGAATGGCATAGACCTAGTATATGTCAATCAATCAACGATGGGATGGACTACCCAGTAGTAGCGGCGCACCTTATAGAAGTTGAACACCAGATCTAGCTCGCAGACATTATCAAAGAAAGAATCTGTTGGGATATGCTACATAAGTAACCCTCTGTGCTAGCATGTAGATCGAATGTACCGAGGATCTCGACAAACAGGTGGATCGCCTCCAGGTATGCAAGCTCGTTGTCATTTGCGTCGACGCAGACGCAAAAGAAGAGGCCGGCATAACGACGGTATATAATCTTGTAATTCCGGAACTTGCGGGCGGCAAGATTGTCAGCCCACGGCTGAAAGGCGACAACAATGGGATCTGCCCACCTCAACGAAATTCGACTGATACTTCTGGTCGCGGGCAGCCACTAGCCGATGCACTTCACCACGCAGACGAAGCTGTGGACAGTGTCTTTTTGAAAAATCCAATCTTCTGTAAGAAAAGCGTACCTTCTCCTCATCGTCGTATGGGACGTACCACTTTGACAACCGCGTCTTGCCTTGACGATTCTGATGACGTCAGGGATTTGATAACAATAAATACTCAAAGGGTTGACTGTACCTGAACTAGGATGAACCGAATCATAGAGAAATTTGGAGCAGCGCTCAGTTGTTTAACAGAATCGAATCTGATCCAAGAGTTGATGACGACTTGGACTTGAAATAATCATATCACGTGACCAAACGATGTATGATATGCTTTTCCTTTTCGCGTCCCATCTGGACTTCCGAGTTCAAGTTATGGCAAAATGGTGAACGCCAATCTTGAGCTGATTTCGCCGGCCCAAGTTAGAATTTTCTGATGACAGATCTGAAAGCCTAGCTCTTGTTCGGTACCTACTTCAAGTTTTCCCGTGCTGAGCGCTGAGCGACCAAATTTACCTCTGGAGAGGTAGAGCTTCCCCACTTTCAGTGGCAAACGAAGGGCCCCCAAGGTTGTGTCTGAACATGCCGGGTGGTTGGTCCCTCTTACGTCGAACGTGCAGGTGATGGATACCGACATAACTGGGATTAACCTACCAACAAGAGTGTCCTAGGTGTCCTAGGTTCGCTCAAAACGACCAACTGCCGATCAATATAGCTACACCGCAGGCTCGCGTAGCTATCACCACTTCCCGTCACTCTTGCTGTGTCCAATCTGACATCTATCGGCCAAACCTCCAGGCGCTTCTTCGCATTTTTGGCCTCCACATTCCCACGTACCTGGCGGTTTGAACTTTCTTTCGAGGTGGATCAGATAGGTCACTCATCTAACTTAGTTTGCATCGACTAATGTGGCACGACCAGCGCTCCGATGGTCCCATTTGGTGGTGAGTCACTCAGGTTGTCACGATCATCCCAGGCACCTTGGACAACTTAAGCGTAACCTTCTGGTCTAATGCTAGGATCCGACCGACTAAGCGCGTCATTTCTCCATTCCAAGGGTGCAAGTCTTCAATCTCTTCACTGAATGAGACACCCACACGACTGGCTTTCAATGGGTTGTTGTAGAGCGAACTCCAATAGCTGATCTTCACGTATCGTCCAGGTCGCTTCAACACGTATCTGTTGCGCGCGGCGTGGTTTTCTGGTCACAACTCGGTGAAGGCTCTGGCGCAAGCTGGCTTGCTGTTTTCTGCACCTGGATATTCTCTTATCGACCTGGGCGCTCTGCTGTAGCGCCGAAGGAATCCCGGAGATGTGGCCCATAAGGCTGGATAGCTCACACTGGGCGTATCTTCGGCGCTGAACTAGTGTGGCGTTTTGACGCTGACTGGCTGTTGCGCTACGCAGGTTTGGACTTCCAACGAATGGTCTTTGGAAAGCGAGGATAGTCCCGTCGTCGTCCTTGGGTAATTAGATAACAATCCCCATCGATCCCGGGGGCTATTGAATCCCTTGCGCGCTCTCTGACCTGCCAACGGGTAAATGTAAGGTTCATGGCGCCTCGGCGATTGATTGGTTATTGGAAACATGGCCGGGAATGCCCTGAAAGTACAAGAAAGCTTTGAATGTGGTGCTCTATGTCGGGAAGACATATGTGTAGAATGGTGTCCTTGAACTGCGAGCTGACCAACCCTGATTCGATCACACGTAGAACGAGTAAAAAAGGTGGGCTATATCCACACGAGCTCGGTCTTCCTTGGCCCACCAGATATTCGGATGGAAGCCAGGGATTTGAGAAACTCTGTGCACAGCAGTGCCGAATGACACCAACGCAAAGGGTCGACTCCGGAACATCCAAAGAGGAGTGATTCGATGGAACCAGCACAGGGAAAGCACTTCCTCTACCCAGGAGAGTTGATGCCATTGCTTGGACACCCTATATTCCCACTTAGCCGCATCGTTCGTACTTCTCACGGGGCCGTCCCAAGTTCAACAATGTCCAACAGCTGTGTACCACCTCAACGTCCCTGTAACTGAACATAGGCTCCATATGATCTTGATGTCCGAGTCCGATGTCTACTATCATACCTTCGACGGTAAGACGTCAGCCCACACCGTGACGAGGTGGGTGATATTTGCCTACTTGTGCATAATTTGCATGCTTGCAGGAGCTCTTTCATGACTATGGAGATAACATGACCGGTTTCTAACACATATAAGGGTCACTGCTGAGGGCGTATGGTGGCAGTGGGTGGATGAGCATAAGTAGGTCAGATGCCCGGTGAGGTGGGCCATTGGGCGTGACTGTTATGTTGTGGACACACTTCACACCTGTCCATCCTTGCATATATGTGCAGGGCCTCACCCGATAAACAATTGGTCGAACAAGGCCTAGCACGCTCACGTTGAATGTTGCAAGGCGAGGCAATGAGTAGGATGTGGCACGTGCAGTCATGCCAGATTAGGTGAGCCCAGTCCCGGGCGGAATCGGCCCACCTTCCCTTCCTGAGGCCACCTGGTCCGGTTTCTGCACTTTTACTGATGAATGGGACGAGATTGAACCCTAGAAAGGTGTGAGAACATTCTGAGGAGGAAGTCCCCAAGCGAACCATCCCGTGAGAGAAAGAAGAATAAACACCACAGTATATCCGAATCATGTGCGGCGACCCTTGTTATTCGAGTCATTCGACTAGAGATGAACCCTTTAGTGCCTAAGGAGAAAGAAGATCCCAGTCATTTGAATTGTAAGAAGAATATCCTGAGTTAATATCCAAGGCTACGATAGTTTACTTAGTAAGAGCTGGCACAGTGCCAGTGGTGAGTCGTAACTTGAGAAATGAGATCCCATGTGCCAGTGGCCCTGTGTAGGCCCTAAGCCTAAGCTGGGTGAGGGGAGAACCTGGAATTCCGATGTTTTTCTCCATTGGCAATTCTGCTGAATGTGGGAGGCGGTATCTGCACTAGTACAAACTTTTACTCGACATGAATCCCGGGCCCAGGTATAACACAAATATGCTTCAGGATCTTTTTTTTTTGGAAAGCGTTTATTTTCGTAGTTAGCTATGTACCGCTGTCTACCGAAAATAATCGTTGGGCGAGGGAGATTGCCAGGATCAGCCCCGCCTAACACGCTGTAGCCGGTCCGATGGGACCGGGGCGAGGTAAAATGCACTAACGCACATCCCGGTAAGGGATAGTGTGATAGTGTGGGACTCAGGGCACGCGTCCTAGTAAGGGGGCAAGGTGTGTCGTGTCCTCCTACCCACTAAAACCTCTCGACTGGTGATCCAGTCATCTGGGAGGTCCGCATCTTTTCTGAAGACGTGTTCCCAAGTGTTCTTGACTGTCTGGGTAGACTTCTTATCTCGTTTGATCTTGGTGGCGAGTATCTTGTCGTCGGTGAGACGTGCATTGATGGCATGGTGCCATCTGTTGTTCACTTCGGTTATCGGCTGGGTGCGTTTTTGGATCTCTCTCTCGCATCTCAGGACCCAGATGAGGTATGCAGACTCGGAGAGAAGGATCTGGAGGAGCCTCATCGCTCCTTTTGGTGAGCGTTCCTGGGGTTGGTCTGGTCTTCTGGGATGGGGATCTCTATCCGGGGCGACGATGCTTCCGCATCCTAGGATGATTCCGATGGTGGTGTCGGGCCATAGGCGGTGGTCGTGTGGCCATGTGGTTCTCGCCAGTTCCCAGATGGCTCTTGTCGGTGTCGCATTGCAGTGGATCAGGATGTGCTCCATGGACTCTGCAACGTCGCAGGTGTCGCAGGTTTCGCGTTCTTCGTAGTTCGGGATGTTTCCCCAGAACTCGCCGATCTTTTGGGTTCCATGTAGGGCCTTGTACAGGAATTGCTGTATTCGGGTGCGTATTGTGCGGTTTCTGGTACCTTTCCAGAGGTATTCTTCGGTTTCTAACGTACCGTTGTATTCATAGATAGCGTTCCTGGCCGTTTGGATGTTTCTTTCGGTGGTGGGGCGGGGGCAAGGTGTGTGTCATTCTCGTATGCCCTGGTATGCAGTGGCCTGTGTGATAGTGGCGAGCTTTGCGCCCTGCAGGTCGAACTCGCTGGGGATTGTGAGGGGGAGGAGGTCTATGTCGGGCTTGTTTTCCCCTTCCTTCGCTAGACGGTCGCTTTGTTCGTTGCCTAGGGTCCCGTCGTGTCCCTTGACCCATTGGAAGTCAGTGGTTGCGATGCGGCTGCGGAGAAGAAATGCAGTTCTTTTGAATAGGTCGGCGTTTTTGACTCCGATCCAGCCGTTGTCCTCCCAGGTCTGGAGGTGAGTGGTGGCCGCTGGCACATTGGGCGTTTAGTCTACCGTTATTGATGCATGCGCCATCCGTGTATACAGTGGTCCCCCGGTGGCGGTGGTTATTCCCCGGGTATAGGGTGCACTCATTCTTTTAGTGGTGGTGGTACCGGAGATGTGATGATTTATGAGTTTTCAGGCACTCGCCGGTCTGTTGTTCAGGATGGGTTATGCACGCGTGGGGTTGTGTCGTTGCGGCCTGTTTGGAGACAGGCAATTCAAGTGATGTTATTATTATGCTAATCGTCACTGTGGCAGTCATTTGACCGGGTGTTCATCCGCAGTCTGATTAAGGGTTTGGCATGACCTATGTACGCATAGACAGGCTCTAGGTTACAATTAGGAGCACATGTATGGTATTTGGGCATCGTAGAATTCTAGACGTTGTTGTACGGGCAATATCCCCTTGCGCTGAGCTCACGCGCTTTACCGCCTCTGCTGCGTCGGTTGGTGTTGGTGGGGCGGGTTCCAGGTCCTTTCCATCATGTGAAACGCGCACGAAGACGCGCCGGTGAGTTCGAGAGATTTGAGGGGTTACAAATGAAGCAGAGACGAGCAGGGAGAGGAGCGAGAACCGCCTAGCTCAAGGATAGGAGGCGCGACGAGTTAAGAGGGGGACTTCCGGTTTGCGGTCTTCCGAACGCGGACGGCACGGTGGCGCGGTTTGGCGTCGAGAGGCTCGCGCAAGGGAGGACAAGACGAGAAGACTTAGGAATCACGCCTGAAGAGAGAAAGGGGGAAAGCGTCCGCGAGAGGTTGCTTGCCTTCTAGGAGGCCTCTCTGGGGGTTTTTATAGCAAAAGTGCGCGTATCTAGATACATCACCAGTAATCTATCTGTTAGTAAGGAGTGATGAGCGAGCGGGTCAAGACAAAACTGGGAGTGCTACGAAGGCGAAGCGAAGTCAGAAGTGACGCCTGTAACGAGGTCCATGACACAGGGGGTGGTATGAAGGAGGTATAGCGCGCGGCGACTTGCATGGGCGCGAGGGGGAAGGGACAAACTGAGACACGGAAGGAGAGGTTGTAGGCATATCGTGTAAACGAGGGACGAGAGTACTTCAAAATAAATTCAGTCAAAATAGTGAAATAAGAGTATATACACGTAAATGATGTGCCGAAGGGACTGCCGGACGTGGCTGCTTGACATGGCGTGGGTCGCGACGTTGGCAGGAACGAGGGGGAGCGGCGAAGAGATTTGAGGGTGAAGATGGGGGTGACGTGGACGGTTTTGAGTGGGCGCGTGGATGGAGGTGATGAATGGATATAAGGACTAAGAGGGGGTGACTAGCTCCAGGGCGAGGATGGAAGGGCGCCTTGTGAGTGCAAGCCGAGAGGTGGGGCAGCGAGAGGCAGAGATGTTTTGATAAGGAAAGCAGGCCAGGAATGCGAGTTGGCTGTGCGAGTGCGGCTGGAGGAGTCTAGAGATGACGACGATGGTAGGTTGAAGGAGAAGAGAGAAGGTGAACGGGTTTCTGAGCCATGATCATATTTCGAGAGGAGGAGAGAGTAAGAGTGGAGTGGAGGCGCGGGTGTATGCGTTAAAGCGAGAGGGAAGACGAGTAGGAGTGGGGATGACAGAAGTGGGTAGGCGCGGCAAGGCTCAGATTGGTGCTGTGGACGCTCCGCGTTGCTCATTTCGAGCTCAGCGGGCATTGCCACCTTACACATGGGATCGTTGGGAAGGGGCATAGGCCCGTCGGGCGATCGACGCGGTGGCATATGTCGCAGTGGAAGGGAGAGGTCTTGGTTGTGCGGCGGTAGACATGTTGGGGTGGGGGGAGGTTTAGATCGGTTTGTTGGGCTCACGGGAACAATGTGGACTATTCAACGCCTTTGTTAATGTGCTCGCGTGGTGGTCTTTCATCGTTGGTCCTGTCACTTCGGGTACCTTGGTGGTATTGTGGTGTGTTAGGGTTGGTTGTTCTGGCGGGGTCGGCAAACGTTGTAGGGTGTCAAGGAATTGGTGCAGTGGCAGATCAGTGGGTTGGGGGGATGCGTTCATGAGGGTTTAAACAGTCTGTATTTCACAAGGGGCTTGGCAAGGTACATGGGTTGCATGGTATATAATAGTTAATTGCTGCAGTGGTGGGCAGGTATCATGGTAAGCGGGGCAGGTGTGCCAGTGGGTTGGTAGGGGTGGTCGACGGTGTTCGATGGCGATGATACGGAGGCCAACTTGAACGTTATTGCAATGGTTACTCATGGTGGTGGTAGGGGAGCTCCCTCGTTTCTTTTCCTGCTTCCTGGCTTCAGCCGTGGCGGCAGCGGGGCCGCTTGTTATCGTGATGCAGGCGATGGTGGTGGATGAAAGGGCGTCACTTAGGAAGGAGTCATCCAGGTGCAGATCATGGTGGACCGGGGTGTAGCCATCGATGTTGAGGGTGGCAATACTGCTCTCTTATTTTAATCTTTAGGTACTTGTTGGCCCTGCGTGGGGGCAGGACCCGGTGAGGGGGGCACAGGTGCGTGTGTGTGGCATTGAACAAGCGCCTAAGCTGCGCCTTTGTCGATCCGCTCGCGTGGGTGGTCTTTCATCACTGGTCCTGTCAGGTACCTTGGTGGCATTGGGGTGGGTTGAAATTTGGTTGTTCTGGCGGGGTCAGCAGTCGTGGTGCCGGGGCGTCAAGGAGTTGGTGCCGTTGGTGGGTCAGTAGTTTTGGGGAGATGCGGTCGTGGAGGTTTTAGTAGTCTGTAATGACTCTGTATTTCACAGGGGGTTTGGTAAGGTACATGGGTTGTATGGTATATAACAGTGTCGCCGGTGGGCGGGTATCCATGATGGGACGGTGTGAGTTGGTGTGACTCGTAGGGGGGGCCGATGGTGTTTCGATGGTGAGGACATTCCTCACCAATCCTTGCCCGGCTTATGCCGTGGGAAACCGTACCGTGGTGGTGGTAGCGGTTCAAGGAGCCCCTGCTTCCTCCCGGGTAGTGATGCACCGGCCCGGCTCGGCCCAAGAACCCCGGCTCCGGCTCGGCTAAAGCCGCGGCCTTGTATAGCACGCGTGATGACAGGCAGACTTCCAACGCGAAGACCCACCGGTGAGCAGAAAAAGTCAAGCAACTAGGACTTTATGCCCTTCGATGGATCACGAGGTGCCACAGCACGATGAACAGGATGAGGTTGACGTGCCGCCCGAGCGAGTCGAGCGTCAGCAGCGGGAGCGGGAGAGTGTGGCGCGCGGCGGTCTTCCATCTACCCCAAGCCGAAATCAAAGCACGATGTAAGTCCTCCTTCCCTCCAAGCTCTCAAAGGTCGACGCAGTCACTGAACTCTGGTACAGATTCCGAACTTGCGTGGACCTTTCATCCAGACTCGCCTGCCGCTCACACCCTCCCTGTGAGCGTGCACCATGCACGCTTTCACGCCATTACTATGGTCTATGACATGAAAATCGTATCCGCGCCTCTATCATGGCTCCGCAGACAACCCGTACGCCGCAGAGCTCACGTGCCGCCGACGTCAATACACGCAGCGTCAGGCATACCACCAGTGCGCAGCACCGGAATCCGCAGAGGCTGGAGGCATGGATGGCACAGACGAGGTGTGGAAAGACCGTGACCATACCTGTTGGATCTACCGTGCGCATCATCCCCTTACCGCCTCTCCTAGCCTTCTGACTGTTTCTTTGTGTAGTCGACCGTGGTGGGCTTTGCGCCCGCACTGCTGTCGCTGCATACGATGGCTTGCACGGCACCGCGCTGCGTCTGCCAACCTTGGGCA
Organism: Lactifluus subvellereus; assembly: GCA_022496195.1. NCBI lineage: Eukaryota > Fungi > Basidiomycota > Agaricomycetes > Russulales > Russulaceae > Lactifluus > Lactifluus subvellereus. The sequence goes on along the minus strand of WTXC01000086.1, from coordinate 4,370 downwards.
GGCACGCGCGGAAGTGCGGACGTTTGGAGACAAGCATCACGCCGCAATTTGTGCGCGTGTCGCAGAATTCGAGCGGGGACAAGGGACACGAAGAGCCTCTGTTGTGGTATAAAATACACTGTATTCAACGCTCTCGCACAAGACAAAAGCACCATAAATGGGTTATTAGATATGTATAGAACACCCTTTTCATTCAGGTCCGCCGCCGTGCGCGGGCAGAAGAAGCTGCGACCACCGAGCCCGGCAGCGTTGAGGATGCCCACATTGCACAGGCACATCCCGGTGCTGATGAGCGTGTCAAAGAGCCAGGCAGTGTCGGCGAAGTAGGAGCGCATGAGCGGGCATGGGGCACTGAGGAGGTCGAGCAGGACGAGGTACTTGATCATTGAGAGCAGCATTGTTGGTGTTGAGGGTAGGCCGCGTTTGGGGTGCGGCGGGAGGTAGGTCATCGCCCGAATTTCAGCGAGGCGGGAGAGCTTTGCGTGGGCCCCATAGTACACAGTTTGAGACGCGGCGGACGGCTGAGTGGGGCAGTAGTTATATACCTGTATGTGCGTGTCTAATCGAGCCGGTATCTAATCTGTCAGTGAGGAGTAGTAGTAAGCGTTTTCGGAATGAGACAAAAAATGAAGGGTATGGAAGTCTCGACGCCTAATCAGAGTCTGTCATGTCCATCCCCACTGATTCCCCAGTGCTTCCTCATCCTCATCATCTATCAACAAGTCATCCCGGCTCTTCTCAGCAGTTTCAGAACCTTCACCATCATCGTTACCATCCTCGTCATCATTATCATTGTCACTGACCTCTGCTTCAAGGACCAATGATGGCGCTGGTGCCCGGACAAGTAAATCATGTCGGATCGCATACTTGACACATTGTAAAGCTTCAACGATATTCCCTTTGAGTTGGTTTCATCATTTGCTAATAGTAATCCCACCTTGCGAGAAAGCCCGCTCACTCGAAACAGAGGATGACATGACAGATAGATAGTCACGAGCGAGCCAATGAGGCCCAGGCAGGATGATAGCGCGTGAAATTAACGTGCAGAATCACTAGTCAGTTGTTGGGATATCACATTTCGAATCAAATACCCACCCCCCACCATTTAATTGTGGACCGGCCATCTGGCACTTGCTCGACGTCCATGTATGCTCGGAAGGACTGCAACCACCATGATGGCAGAAAGCGAAAAGATAGAGAAATTGTCATCTGCGGGTCGAACGCGTGCACCTCGACGCTTCAAATTGCGCGCGTGCGTTGGCATACTGTACCCAGCGCGATCGACGCGGTGCACGTAAAATTTGCCTGCGCCAGACGTCCAAGAGACGTCCATCGAGTGACCGTCGTGCGCGGACACGTCCAGGATAGCGCTGATATCATCCACGTTGCATTCCGTCACCGCGTGCCTGCCGCCCGCAACGAACAGCTCGAGCGAGATGACGAGAGCGCCCTCCTTCAAGTCGAGGAACTTCGGTCGAGTCGCTTCGTTCACTACCATCCCCACTAGCAGAGCCCGCACCAGTCAGTCACCAAACAAAGGAGGCGGGAGAGAACGGGGAGGACGTACATGATTCGCCAAAGACTTTATTGTTCACGAGAATGACATCAGCACAAGCCATGAGCCCATTCACACACGCACCATCAAGCATATTCGCATGCTCAAGTTCGACGTCATCCATACGCACCCCCCACATCCGTGCGCACATCATCATCTGCGCGCGCTGTTCGCACGCTATTTCCGCGGACTTCTCCATCACTTCGACGCCAAAGGTGGAACAGCTGCTGCAACGCAGCCTGAAGCACGACGTTGCCGACGCCACTGCCGAGGTCGAGTAAGAGCGTGCCCAGGCACGCGCGGGTGAGGGATAGCAATCGAGAGACAAGCGAAGGCATGAGCTCGCCATATACCAAGTCAGAAAATGCTTGGTAGTGATTGAGTTCGTGCGTTCACGGGCCGACTGTACATTGATAAGTTTCCTCGTCGATGACGGTGGGCACATGCAGGCGGGGATCGCGCTGGCGTGCAAGGGCAATGCACCACGGCGCAGGGAGAATGATAGAATGTGGGCCGGGGCCCTGCAATGTGTCGTTGCCGTTGCCGCTGCTGGTGCTGCTGGGGATGATCAGGTTGACATGGCCGGGTGCGAGGACAAGGATGGCGAGATATGGGCATGTGGTGAGGACCCAGCGTGCGCCAACAAGGACCTTGTCGACGTGGGGAGCGACGCGGGCAAGGTGCTGCATAGCCTGACCAAAAAGCTGCGGCCTGAGCCCCTGTGCACTGTCTTGAGCTGGGCCGGAGCTTTTGCTCAGCCGTCACTTCGGCCAAGCTCGGCCCACCAGGTCTCGTCTCGGCTCGGCTGCCGGCCTGGAGCCGGGTCGGGCACAACACTATAATCCTCCATCGACCCAAAGGCAGAAGGGTAAAACAGACGGCGTGACTGCAAGGCCATACATGATGTGTTCAAAGGTCTTTGGAAGTGAAGTGAACTGAGGCTAGTACTAGTATCATGATACTAGTGTCAATGGCTCCGTCCACTAGTAAACGCGAACTGAAACTGAACTCCGACTCAGACGCTTTTTGCTGGAATGCATTGTATCTACGCATAGGCAGATCTAATTGCAGAGGCTTAAGGTAAAACGTTAAAGGCTAAGGTGCTCAGACCCTGAACACCCCCTTTCAGTCTTTTTGGCATCATACAACACAGCCACTGGCATCGGAGGACTACTGGAGGACTCGGACATTGGTAGCTGCCGGCGATAAACAACACATTGGCCTAGGCAGTTGCATGGCATCATGATATCATGACATGTCTCGGCCAGGCGGCCTTCCTTGAGTCAGCATAAGCCCAGATTCAGAAGTGCTTGAGTTATGGTGTTATCTTCTCCTGGTCACCTTAGGCATCAGGTAAATCCAAAATACTTAATTTGACTTAATGGTCTTATTTTGCTGTTAAGGCACCTAAGAGCATTAAGGTGGGTTTCTGACTTAATTTGGACTTAGAAATATGGTCCTAAGATGAGATTAAGAATACTTAAATAAAACTGAAAATTCAAGGTCTCTAAGTAGACATTGGCATGGGCACAGGTGAACATGGGTGCCAACAGACATGCTAAGTCAATATCAAACACACTAAGTGTTATGCTCGAGCTCTGAGCATATCGGTCGAGGTTCGCCAGGTCATGTGATCGACCTGGACACTGCAAGTCTTCGTGTTTAAGACTACATCAGCGAACCTGCAATACTCCCATAGCAATAGGCCTACCCCATAGCACCCCATAGCACCCCATAGCATTTGTTATGATCTCACCTACAGACTGTACGGACTGTCTTTTCCTTTCTTTACGATGCCTAGCCTATGCCCAGTCTCGCGTTCTAGACCCTGACTCGATAGCTGACTCGCCACGCTCCATGTTACAATTTCTTTCCCTTTTCCTTTATTCCCTACATTGACCCATGACCCGCATCGAACCCGCGACTCGACTACGATACTGAGACTCACGTGACCAGATACAGAAGGGCCTTCTCGCCCTGCGATCCCTATATAAGGTAGCCTAAACTGTAGTATCATCTCTAGGCTTGTTCTCTTCGTACCAATACCGAGCTACGCTCTGGCCCTTGGTGGCTAACGTATTACCCTCTCATCTTGTGAACCCTCAGATCCTCAGGCCGTTTGCCTGACTCCTGATTCCCCTGTATTGAACCCTTGACCTGGGGTTGTACACATAAGGGGACTGCCACTGCGCTCTGTCTTAAACACGAAGACTCGCAGTGTCCAAGTCGATCACGTGACTTGGTGAACCTCGACCGATATGCTCAGAGCTTGAGCGTAACATTAGAACAAGCCTCTCGAACCCCTGATCGACCGAAGCTAAGATACAAGGCAAACTTGATAGCCACTGAAACTCGACGATACACCCCACTGATCGCTTAATCGCGAAAGATCCGACTGACATCGACGAACCCGAAACCCATCGATCGAAAGACAGATATCACCCCGATCCAGATCTAGGAGCACTTATCGATCGCTCCACGATAACGAACACCAGACCGAAAATGGCGATGGGAGTATTCCCCACCGTCAATGACAGCATACACGCACCACCATCTCCTGTGGCGATATTCCCACCAGGGTACGGACCCCCGCCACCAGACCCAGCACCAGTACCGCCAAATGAACCCCAGAATGTTCCACTAGTGCCCCAACCGCAAGGCGACGACCTTCGACTGGAGGGCCGCGAACCCCCTGTATTCACAGGCAATAGAACGATGACCAACGACTTCATTCATGAGCTCAAGCTCTACCAGTACCTGAATTCAGATCACCCAATCATCGCTCACGACCACACCCGAATTGCACGCCTGACTT